>PVHP010007915.1:0-55225 GCA_004024765.1 Zapus hudsonius
GTGTGTGTGTGTGTGTGTGTGCTGTTAAGGGGGGGCAATGTATCTGGATATTCTCCCCCACTATGACTGTTACAATCTTTCCACCACCTCTTCCAAAAATTTCCCTGAGTCATGGTGGGTGAGTTTTAAGTCTGCTTTATTGTTGAGATCTTAGGAGTCTCTGGATTTCTGCTTTGGACTATGTTGGGTATCCTCAGTGTCTGTATCCATTACCCTTTCATAGGTTATCTGACTTGCTGTGGACGTAGCTCTTTTGCTCATCTTACCACTTCCTTTAAGGTTTTGGTAGGGCCCTAGCTGTTGAGTTAGGGATGGTTTGTCTTCTGCTTGAGTGTCCCCCATCATCTCACGGCCTGTTGGTGGTGTCCACGGTTCTCACTGCCTTCTGAAAAATACAAACAGAATCTCCAACAGAGAGTGAGATCAGTATTGATTAAATGAGACAAATATTGTTATTTGGTGTGATTTTAATGTGGTTGTGGCCTTTCTCTAGGCCTATGGGTAGTAGGGGTACCCTTGGAGATTAGGTACTTGGTCCCCATAAGAAGTTGCCTTAGATCTCAGTACCAGTTAAGGGTTCCTTGCCACTGAGAGAATCTCTTAGCCAATTAGCCAGCCATTTATTACCCACCTAGGTTAAGTGCCACTATTGCACAGATGGTCACTTATTTTTAATTTCAGTGATTTTATTTGCCTATCAGCACTCTATAACCCCTCTATAAGTGTCCTATGGAAAAGGTATTAGGATACCACCACCAAAATTAACTTTTTTTCTTAATATCCATAATTAGATACATTGAATGAGCAAATAATGTGCTGGTATCCCCAGTGTGATGGTTAAGTTTTGATGTCAATTTGAGCTTTCAAGTAATCTTGGGTGGGTCTCTGAGGATGTTTACAGGAAGGCAGCCTCTCAGTAGGGGGTAAGATGTAAGGAAGCTCAAAGAAGCTAGAAGGAAACATCCTTTCCTGTGTGGGCAGTGTAGGAAGGAAATTCCAGAGACTCAGAAAGCCATTAAGTCTGGGGAAGGGTTGCAAGACCCCACCCTAAGGCTATATAAAGGGGAAGAAATTCTCTCCTTGGCCCTCCTGCCTGTTCCCTGTTCTGTGTGTATGGTGTTGGTGATAGGTTTTTCTCTCTGCTCAGACCTGTGAAACAGGACCAGTCTCTTTTGCAGTTATGGAACTTCCCCTCAATCTGTAGTTACAAATAAATACTTTCCTCCCCCAAATTGTGCCTGGTTTGAAGATTCATCCCAGTGGTGTGTGGCTGACTACGACACCCAGTTCCCTATTTCCCTCTTCCCTGTCCCCAATCAGCTGGGTATCTTCCTCTGTGGGTAGTCTGGATCAGTCCATGGAATAGGGGGTTATGGATAGCCTAGAGTCAACCTGGTTCCACCCCCTTTTGTATGGTGTTACTGAGGGGGGGGCATGTCTCTGGATATTCTCCCCCACCATGGATCTTACAATCTTTCCGTCCCTCTTCCCCTCAGTTCCCTGTGTCATGGTGAGTGAATATTAAGGCTACTTTATTGTTGAGGTCTTAGGGGCCTCTGTATTTCTGCTTTAGGTTGTGTTGAAAATCATTGGTGTCTGTTCTTTGGCTTATCCTGGGTTGACTGATTGGCAGTGGTTATAGGTCTGTTGCTTATACTACCACTCTCTGCGGGGTTCTATGCGGATCCTCCATGGTAGGTCTGGGGTGGCTCATCTCTTGCCAGAATGTCAGCTATCAGCCTGCGGCTTGTTGGTGGGGTTGGAAGAGCCATAGGTCTCTCACTGCCTTCTGAAAAATACAAACAGAATCTCCATGGGAGAGTGAGATCAGTAAAGGTTAACTGAGATACATATTTCTGAATTGGCTAGATTCTTTTGTGAGTAGCCTCTTTGTAAATCACTTGTAAAGTGCATTTCTCTTTGGGGGCCCAAGATTTTGGTGCCCAGTGTGTCATAGTCAGCCAAATGCCGCTGGGATGAATCTTCAAACCAGGCACAATTTGGGGGAGGAAAGTATTTATTGAAACTACAGATTGAGGGGAAGTTCCATAACAGTGAAAGAGGCTGGACCTCTTTCACAGGTCCGAACAGAGAGAAAAATCCATCACCTACACCACACACACAGAACAGGGAACAGGCAGGAAGGATAAGGAGAGAATCTCTTTCCCTTTATATAGCCTTAGGGTGGGGTCTTGCAACCCTATCCCAGACTTACTGGCTTCCTGAGTCTCTGGAATTTCCTTCCTGAACTGCCCACACAGGAAAGGATGTTTACTTTCAGCTTCTTTGAGCTTCTTTACATCCTGCCCCTTGCTGAGAGGTAGCCTTCCTGTAAACATCCACAGAGACCCACCCAAGATAATTAAAAAGATCAAGTTGACAACAAAACCTAATCATCACACAGTACATTTTGCCCTGAGTCCCCAGTTTCAGTTAAGGGCTCCCTGTCACTGAGTGGATTACTTGGCTGAATTAAAAGCTGTTGATTCCCTCCCCCAGGCTTTGGCGCCTCCATTGCACAAGTGTTCATTTCTTGGTTCACTGTTCTCTCCCAGTAGGTAGTGTGCTCAGCCTACTCATAGTGGCAGACCTGTGTTTCATATCAGTGGTCTCTGTTTACTCCAGCTGTTGTTTGCCAGCTTCCCCTGGAAGCTTATGCAGTGTCTTCCAGCACTTCACTAACTACCATCTGTGGAATCTTCTCATGTATAGAGCTGGAAGGCATTATATGAGCTGCCAGGGGAAGCAGACAAACAATATTCCGAGAAAACAAGGGATATACTTAGAAAATACCGACTGATGACCTGAGAATGCAGGACACACACTGCTACATGGCACAGACAGGCAAGACAACAAGTGACCATCTGCATGAAATGGGGGGGGGAGGGGATGACTTAAACATGAAGCTAAGTCAAAATTGGTTCAAAAACATAAAATCCTCATGTTCATAATGTAACCTATTGAACAAGTAGTGGGCATCATCTGGCAAGAGGGGTTGTGAATAGAAGGGGAGAGAATCTAAGCCTGTGAAAAATTGATCACAAAGAGGAGTTGGGCAACTCCTGGTCCCAGTCACCGGCTCCTTCCCTCACTGAGTTGTTGACGAAAGTAACCCATGAGGTCCCAAAAACAAGACAGGATTCTGTCAAAGCTCTTGAATGACCACCCAGGCCTGAGGTAAGATCCTGTTGCTGAAGAAACCACAGAAAGCCATCTATCAGCAATGAAGGACCCTGCGAGGTCCAAAATGATAACCAAAATGATATACATCTGTGGAATCTTCAGCAATAGGGTCTTATCTTTTGTCTGAGGTGGGTATTCAAGAGCTTTGACAAAAGGTTGTCTTGTTTTGGGACCCTTGTAGGTCTCTTCAATCAATACATCATTGTAGGAAGTAACAAACTGAGTCAGGGAGCCAGAGGCCAGAGCCATTTGTCCTAGACTTAGGCTTCCACCCACCCTCTGCGGGGCCCTTGTTACCATCCAATGCCCCAGCTACCTCAAGAACTTACTGTATGAATGAAAGGATTCTATAGTGTCAATTCATTTTGGGTTTAGATTAGTGTATATCTTCCCCCTCCAATCCATTCCCCCCACTTCCCTCCCCCAATTCCTTACTTCCCCTTTGTCCATCTCCTGAATTGCATATCAGGTTTGCTTACTGATCAAGCTTAACAAGATTAGGAACCACAGATGAGGGAGAATATGTAGCAGTTTTCTCTCTGTTCTTGTGTGAGTTCACTAAATATAATCTGTTTTAGGTCTATCCATTTTTCTTTAAATTTCATTATATCACTTTTCTTAATGCTGAATAGAATTCCATGATGTATATGCACCACAACTTTGACATCCATTTGTCCAGTGATGGGCATTTGGGTTGATTCCAATTCTTAACTATTATGAATTGAGTCACTATAAACGTGGTTGGGCAGATGTCTCTGTGCTGGAGTGAGGAGTCTTGAGAGTAGATGCCCAGTAGAGGAATAGCTAGGAGTGTTGGTGACTCTTCATACATCTTTTTCAGGTTCCTCCACACTGCTTTCCATAGTGGTTGTACAAGTTTGCACTCTCACCAATAGTGAATGAGGGTTCCTTTTTTCCCACATCCTTGACAACATCTATTGTTGGTTGATTTTTTTTTTAATGATTGCCATTCTGACTGGAGTGAGGTGGAATCTCATTGTTGTTTTGATTTCCATTTCCCTGATGATTAATTACATTGAACATTTTCATAAATGAGAGTTGGCCATTTGTATTTCCTCCTCTGTTCAGTTCAATGCCCCATTTTGTGAGAGAGCTGTTTGATTTTTTTATTATTTAATTTTGTGAGTTCTTTGTATGTTTTAGATATTAGACCTCTGTCTGTGGTATAGCTGGCAAAGACTATCTTCCAGTCTGATAATGGTCTATTGGCTTTGAGTGTGGTATGTTTGTCTGTACAGCATTTTAGTTTGATGAAATCCCCTTGGTTGAATGATTGTTGCATTACTGAGCCACTTTTTTGCATCTGGCTTTATGCGGGTACTAGGGAACTGAACCTGGGACAACAGGCTTTTTTTGTTTATTTTGCTAAAGATACTGTAACTGCTGAGCCAGCTCCCCCAGCCCCAATATCTTGCAGTAGCAAATATTCACCCAAGATTTCAAGCCAAGATTATGTAAAAATAATCAAGCACATCCATAAGTGTGCAAATCTGCTTTCATCTTTGATAAATAGTATGTTAAATGTGTCATAGCAAGAATTTGGGGGGCTTTGCTCATATTATTGCAGTTAACTGTAGCCAATTCATTCCACTGTTCTCTCCATAAATATATTTAAATATATGCACTCTCTCCAGTCTATTGTTGGCAGACAATACTGAAGAATTTTAAAAAATACTTATCAGAAAGAGAGAGAATGGGCACACCAGGGCCTCTTGCTACTGCGAACAAACTCCAGATGCCTGCACAGCTTTGTGCATCAGGCTGTGCAAACAAGCATCTTTAACCATTAAGCCATCTCTCCAGCCCCCTAAGGAATTGTTTTAAGGGGCTAGTTGGAAAAAAGGGATTCAGTGGAGGCAAGATGGAGGGGGAGGAAAAGAGTGGTGGGAGGGGGTGATGATCATGGTATATCGTGTGCTCTATGGAGATGGTCAATAGAGTTTTTAAAAAGTTTTAAAATAAATTTGTGACTTATTGGTGTTTGATTTATATACCTATTTTATATGCCAAAATGCCTAGGATTGGTAAAAATTTTCTCTAGGCGAAAAATGGTTTAGAGTAGAAAAATTTCAAGAAGTCTTGGATTACAGACGTCTAAAATAAATTGGACAGCAGTGAGCGATCTTTGAGTTCAGGGGCAGGACATAGAACCCAGGGGTTCTGAACACGCAGGTGGCTGTTCTGGTGGTAGGGGTTCCCCGGCCACCCAAGGACAGCACAGGTGGTCTGGGGTAGAGCTTCCAGGGAGGCGCCGGGTTCCTGAAATCAGCCCTTGCGGAGATGGTGAGGTGCGGGCTGCAAGTCAAATAAACTTCTGAAAAGCTCCAGACTTGACAATTCAACCCAAAACGCTCTTCGAGGGTCTCCCTGCTCCATGGAAGTTGGAATACTGTGGGAGACCCCTCGCCCTGATGGAGTTTTAGAACCACCCTAGGGCTGGGGGGGGGATCGACGACGGGAAGTCTGCGGCGCTTTCCGAGGGGGGAAACCGAGGGTCTTAGAAGCTCGGGAGGCCCCCGGCGGGGACATTCCGATGGGCCCGCCTCCAGGTACCTGGAACCCGCCCAGCGGTTTCCCCAGCATTTCCGGTGTGCCGGGCGGGATCCCGGGGATCCAAGGGGCGCGGGGAGGGGGCGGGGCCATGGGGCGGGGCCCCGCACTGAGCATGCGCATTGACGCTCCTGTGGCCCCGCCCCTCCGCCTGCGGCGCAGCTCGGTTGCTGGGACCAGGATGGCACCGCCTGATGATGGAGTCCGTGGGTTCGGTTTCTCACCTACAGAATGAAGCCGGTGACCCCTGATCCTGACGGCGGCTTGATGGCTAAAGGAATGGTCGTTCTGTCTGTGTACCTAGTCCTGACAGGTGCCATTACTGTTTTCACATTGTCCAGCAAGTAGCTCCGAGGGGCCACTGGTCTCCAGGGACTCGGATTTCACAGCAAGATGAAGGTCTTAACCAGCAAGTGCTGCCGTGGGGGCCGAGCTGCGGGGTTCCCCTGGCAAGATGTCCCCTGAGCTCTCCTGAGAGGAATCCGAAGGAGGTGGGCAGGCAGAGGCTCTGCACCGAGGGAGACCCTGCAGTCTGAGCTCAGGAACAGGGAAGAAACCCAGGTGTGTAGATTGAAGCAGAAACTGGTCATTGGAGCGTCTTAAGAGAAGGATGTGATCTTGGTTGGAGTTTAGGAAGATTTTCTGGGGAGGGGTCACACAGATATAAGGCACAATTTAGCTTCTAGAATAGTTTGGAGACTCTCCAAAAAAAAAAAAAAAGAACAAAACACATTTCACCTAGTAACTGACATTTTTAAATAATGTGGTCGCTTTTCCTGTATTAAATAAAATAGTATATACCATTAGAAGTTCATTTCAGGGTCAAATGAATTCCACTGGAGTCTAAAATAATGGGAAAATTTTCAGATCAGGACATCCAATTCTGAATCTTCAGAAACTAGTTACGGATTTTAGTTCTTTCCCTACAGCTAGGACTGAGGCTTTAATACCACCTCCACAAACTTAATAGTTTTATCTGAAAGCAAATTTTAGGACTCATTTGGCAAAAACAAATAACCATCATGCTTTTCAATACTCAAATGTCCCTTTGTAAAGTTGCTTTTGTGCTCACTTCTTCAAAGCCATGAAAAGTATTATCAGATTTGTGTAAGATCAGCCCTCTCTCTCAGTATGTTTGGGAGGAGTTGGGCCAGGCTGAGCTGCAGGCTCAGGCTTGCAGGCTGGCCAAGGGGATTAGAAGCCCCAGGAGAGTCAGTGGAGTTGTTCTTTCGTTCTGCTTCCTGTTAGGTGATAGGTGAGCTGGGTATGCTTTTATTTCAACCGTGTAGTGTTGAGCATGGCTTTTGAAACCACAGTTTGCAGGATTAGCTAATAACATGTTATCGGTCCTATTTAAACCCAGTGATCACTGATGGAATCTCAGGAGTGCTCAGGGCAGGCCCCAGGGTTTCAGTGCCCCACCCACCCTAACTTTGCGTGAGGTTGAGGGTTGATGGGTTGGTGGGTTCCCTCAGCATTCCTCCAGGAGGGAAGTTCTTAGAGAATGACTCTGGACCAACTCTTTTTTGCATTCCCCTCTCTGTGATTATATTTGACAGAATGCAGATCCGAGGGGCTGGAAAGATGATTAAAGGTGATTACTTGCAAAGTCTGCCAGTCCAGGGTTCAATTCCCAAGCCACCCACATAAGCTAGAACCCAAAAGTAGCTCAAGTGTGTGGTGATTACGGAGCAAAGAGACTGTGGTGCCCTCCCTCCCCACACGTGTAAATACACACATATATACAAACATGCAATATACATACATACACATAAATAAGTAAATAAATGTAGACCTGAACTTAGTCTGAGCTGTTCTTACTGTGCAGTGATGTGGGTTACTCCTCCCATTCTCTTAAGTCTGTTCTAAAATGAGACTGTAATTGCTGGAAGTTTCCTTCTGAGGATTGATGAACAGAACTATGCATACTGAATCATTGTTTTTTCTTTTGAGACAGCATCTCAGGCTGGCCTTAAACTTGAGATCCTCCTATCTCACCCTATATAGTGCAGGGGGATTTTAAGTGTGGACCCCTATGTTAAGTCAAATGACTGCATTTGAAGTCATGGCGTGAAACAGTAAATTAAAGAACCCTCCTCAAGCTTGCCTTTTACTGTTCATTTTTGCCTTTTCACCAGTCTTCCTTGTCATTGCAAAATTAATTTCTTATTTTTATTTATTTATTTTAGGATGGTAGGGTCTCACTTTAGCCCAGGCTGGTTTCGAACTCATGGCTATCTTCCTACCTCTGCCTCCTGAGTGCTGGATTAAAGGTGTGTGTCACCACACCCGGCTGCAAAATTGATTTTTAAAAAAATTTAAATATTTTATTTAAGAGAGATAGAGAAAGAGAGAGAGAGAGAGAGAGAGAGAGAGAGAGAGAGAGAGAGAGAGAGAGAGAGAGAGAGAGAGAGAGAGAGAATGGGTACACCAGGGCCTCCAGCCATTGTAAGCAAACTCCAGATGCATGCACCTCTTGTGCATCTGGCTTTATGTGGGTACTGGGGAATCAAACCTGGGTCCTTAAGCTTTGTGGGCAAATACCTTAACCATTGAGTCATCTCTCCAGCCCTGATTTCTTAATAGAACTTCAAATATTACCAAGTATACAGGATTGCATAAAGTTGAATATAATGGTAAAGATGGCAAAGTCTTTAATAAGCAAGGCTCTTGCTAGGCAGGAACATCTAGAAACTGGAGGGAAAAATCAACAGGAGTTGTGACAAAAGAAGTGCTTTAAAGGAGAATGACATCATCAGCAAAAGTTAAAGACATTCAGAAAGGCTGGTGAGGCCCATCTAAGGCTGTATAATACGACCCATCAAACAGTGATGAGGAAACAGATGTGAAATAGCAAGCATCTGACTTATTGGAATCGTGAACTAAAATAAAATTAAATTGTTTTTATAATTTCATTGTGTATTTTTGAAACAAAATTCAAATTTTCTATAATATTTTTCTAAATTTTTTATTAAATTCCAGTATAGGTGGCATTTTGGATACCACTATTTCCTGAAATAAAATCTATCTTGTTTCAGAAGTAATCCATTTTATAGAACCCTCCTGGTCCTTTATTTATTTTTAATTCTCCTGTCTGTTGGGCACTGCCTGTTGGCGCTGCTACTGAGGGCACGGAGAACAAAGGGTTAATGGTGTATGAGTGAGGTGAAACCCCAGTAATTCGGTAGGCGTTTCCCAGCTCCACCTACCCTGACTCCCACCCCCATGGGCTGGCCACAGAGACCAGCATTTCCATTTCAGCATGACTGGATATGGTATCAGCAAAACTTCCTTGTACCCATCCCCACGAACCTGACCGTGGCTAGCATCAGGTATTTCCCACCACTCATGGCCCCCAAATGAGGTGTTCTCAGGTTGTCCCCACCCACCTATCCCACCCACCTATGCCAGTGCAGGCTGCCAACTCCCCACCCTCATCAACCAATCTCCTTTTCCCTTCCCCATTCCCCATGCCCCAGACCCCCTTTTTCCTATAAAATGTAAGTCCCCCAATTGAATAAAGAACCACATGGTTATACAATACGCATCTGCTCACCTTTGTGTCCTGCCAGACCCTCCTGCACCATCCCCCCAGCTCTGTGGGCCCCAGCCCTGAGACAGCGGACATCGGACAGCTCGCCTCAGCTCCCACCACTTCTCCGTTTTCCCTCCACCTGTCCGGAGGAGAAAACAACACTGTCTCCACCTCCCTTCTCACTGTTGGCATGTTGAGATCACAGAAGTTCATCACAGCTTCCAGCTTGTGAAGTCATGAATATCAAGACTGTTTTGTGTCTGGAAGTTTGCATTGTAAGCATTCCTACCCTTCCTCTGGCTCTTACAATATTTCCACCACCTCTTCCATAGACCCTGAGCCTCAGGAGGTGTGATAGCGATGTCCCAGTGCTGAGCACTCCACCATCACTTCTCAGTCTTCTGAGTTATCCCAGTGGTCACTGCCATCTTAAAAAGAGAAGCTTCTCTAGCCAAAAGTGAGAGTAGCATTATTATATGGGTATGTTCATTTTTTAAAAAAAGTGCTTATAAGGCAGTTTGGTTGGCATAATATATGCATTTAGGCAGACAACAGCAGGCAGTACTACCCTAGGGTTTATGACCTCCCCTGCCATAGGCTTTTGACTAGTTCTTCAGTACCAGGTATGTATTCCCTCCTGTGGAGTGAGCCTCCAGTCCAATTAGAGAGCAATTGTTTCCCCCACAATAGATGTGCCACTATTGCCCCAGTTGGCACATTTGGTGTGGCTGGCCAGTCTTAAGGCCTGCAAGGTCCACTGCTGTTCACCACTGTTGATGACTTCTCTCTCCCATCAGGCTGCATGAAGCCATAGCTTTTCCAGCTTTCTATCAGCTGGTTAACAGGGAGGAGGTTTCCAGCTCAGCTCCAGCTTGATTTCTCAGTGACCTGCAGCCTAAGCATATGGGTCTTACCATCCCATTCTGGTGAGCAACCAAGAATCCTGGCAACGGCCTGTAATATTTTGGAGGCCTCAGGAACCACTCAGGCCAACAACTCATTAGAAGGTATCCCATCCCTGGCACTGAAGTTATTCTAGTAACAAACTATAGCTACTGGATGTGTCATTATATGAGGGCCTGAGTTACCTCAGCATGATCCTTTCTAAACCTATCCATTTCCCTGAAAATTTCATAATTTCATTTTCCTTTACCACTGAATAGTACTCCATTGTATAAATGAACCACATCTTAATTATCCAGTTGAGGGACATCTAGGTTGGTTCCATTTCCTAGCTATTGTAAATAGAGTTGCAATAAACATGGAGGAGCAAGTATCTCTAGGGTAGTGACTAGAGTCATTAGGATATATGCCAAGGAGTGGTATGGCTGGGTCATATGGTAAAGCTATTTTTAGCTGTTTTAGGAACCTCCACTCTGCTTTCCACAAAGGCTGTACCAGCTTACATTCCCACCAGCAGTGTAGACAGGTTCCATTCCCCCCACAATCCTTGCCAGTGTTTATTGTCATTTGTTTTCTTTCTTTCTTTCTTTCTTTCTTTCTTTCTTTCTTTCTTTCTTTCTTTCTTTCTTTCTTTCTTTCTTTCTTTCTTTCTTTCTTTCTTTCCTTCCTTTCTTTCTTTCTTCTTTCTTTTCTTTTCTTTTTTTTTTTGGTTTTTGAGGTAGGTCTGACTCTAGCCTAGGCTGACCTGGAATTCACTCTGTAGTGTGTCACCACACCCAGCTTCATTTGTTTTCTTGATGGAAGCCATTCTGACAGGAGTGAGATGGAATCTCAGAGTAGTTTTAATTGGCATTTCCCTGATTGCTAAGGAGGTAGAACATGTTTTTTAGATGTTCATAGGCCCTTTGTATTTCTTTTTTTGAGAACTCTTTGTTCGGTGGAACTCACTCTTTAGTCCCAGGCTTATCTCGAACTCACAGGGATCCTCCTACCTCTGCCTCATTGCTGGGATTAAAAGTGTGCACCAACACACCTTGCTCAATAACTAACATTTTTTTAAAAGATATTTTTCTTTAGAGAGAGAGAGAGAGAGAGAAAGAGAGAGAATGGGTACACCAGGGCCTTCAGCCACTGCAAACAAACTCCAGACACATGGGCCACCTTGTGCATCTGGCCTTAAGTGGGCACTGGGTAATCAAACCTGGGTCATTAGGCTTTGAAGGCAAGTGCTTTAACCACTGAGCAACTTCTCCAGCCCCAGTAACTAACATTTTTAAAGCAATATGGGGTAGAAACAACTGAGGTATAGCCCTCCCCTAGAGACAGATTACCCCACATTGAATATCAATAACCCTATTGAAGAGGGCCCTCAGGGAATTGGGGATCCCATAAGGGGACATACAACAACCCATGTTTAAAAAATCAATGAATTAATTAATAAAAACAAAAAATTTAAAAAGTAAAAAGCTTTCATATAAAAAGTATTATATAAAATAGTTTGCTGTGTGCATTATTTATTTTACAAATTATATATATATATATATTTTGTGTCTTCAATAGTATATGTATCATGGACAAAGGCATATATAAAAATCAGGGATATATGACAAGTATGTATATCTCTATATATACACACATAGCAATTTCATATGCTCAGTTCTGAACAGTTCCAATGATAAGACTGTAATTATTGGTGAAAGTCAAAGTGTCCCTTTTACCTCCAACCATCTTCAATGTTGAATATCATGGGTTTGGGATAGAGGGAAGGTTCAGATAGTGCTTTGTCAGGACACGAGTTCCAAGTCATGAGGGAGGGTGTGATAGAAACTCAGAAAATAATAGGGTCCAGCAGGTATGAAATAATAGGTTTGACTAACTCTTTCCAAGCCTGAAGATAATGGGAGACATTACTATTACTGCGACAGTGGGGATTGACCTAGTGCCTTCCCCATGATGGGGAAGCTCTCTGCCACTGAGTTGTATCCTTTGCCCTGGAGAGCATTTGGGTATAGGGGTTTGAGACACGGTCTCATTACATATTCTTGGCTGGCCTGCTACTTGCTATGGAGCCCATAAACTTGCAGCAATAGTCCTATTTCAGCCACTCAAGTACTGGGACTATAAGTGTGCAGCACCATGCCTGATCCTGGAAAGCCTGTATCTGTTCTGGTTTGGGAAATGGTTCATGTCTGAAGCCAGAGAGGAGACTAAGGAGAGGAGTAGGTGAGCACTGAAGCCACATGTGCATTCTCTTCTCTTGCTCTCAGGAGAAACTGAATTTAGAAATGGATCTCTTTCATCTTTCTTTTCTATCTAGATAAGTTTTCTGTTTCCCCATCAGTGACTCAAAGAGGTATTTTGGGTGTAGTGGTGAAACTAGCTTATCTACTAGTTAGATGGAGCATAAGGTCCTTTCCAGTGCTACCGGTTACCGACCATTCTATTTTTAGATGCCACAGGTGAGGAAAGAATAGTGAATCCAGCTTTAAATGTTTTAAATAGTTATTGTTACATTTAAGAACATTTAAAGATTAGGAAAAAAGAAGGGGCTGGGAAGATGGCTCAGTGGATAAAAGGTTCTTTCTTGAAAAAAAGAAAAATGAACCCTAATAACTCCAACTTTCTAAATCACAGTGTCACAATTTGCTCATTTAAAATTAACTTTTAGGAGTGCTGGGGAGATGACACAGTGGTTAAAGGTATACTTATTTACACACATACACAAATAAAAAAATAATAATAGCTGGGTGTGGTGGCTCACACTTTTAATCCCAGCACTCAGGATTCTGGATCACCATGAGTTTGAGGTCACCCTGAGACTACATAGCTCACAGCCATTCAGCCAGTCTGGGTCCCAACAATGGTTGGCCAGAAATTCACTATGCACACCAGGATAACCTTGATTTTTTTTCGAGACAGGATCTTGGTGTCATGTAGCCCAGGCTGGCATAAAACTCACTGTGTAGCTGAGGCTGTCCTTGAACTCCTGATACCCTCTCACTTCCACCTCCCAAATGCTGGGATTACAGGCATGTGCCATCATGTCTGGCTCTATTACAGATTTTAAAACCATGTTCTTTCACCTATTATTGCAGCAAAAATATGCCCCCATGTTGCGATGTGGTCTTAGTAACCATCTTTTTTTTCCTGAAAGTATATTTTTATTGGTTTTAGCAAGATTTACAGCCTACTCAAAAATGCAATAGAGGGGGCACTGCAAAACAAATTTATTTGACTGCACCAGACCTATCACGTGAATAGTTGTGACATTCAGTAACATGTACCTGTTGAAAATCGATCTGATAATGTATAATAATGGATTGTTGTCTAACAAGGTAAGCTGTATGAAGAATAAAAAGAAAATATTTCAAAAGCAAAGATAGAGATGATTAAAGATAAAGATGAAAAGGCATTTTAACAAAACTGCCTTTGTTATATTAATATCAACCCAAATCAAATACCAGCATGAGCCTTAGGAACATCAGCACGTTCTAATATCAAGTAGGGATGCTGGGAACATGGAGAATAGAACCAGACAGATCCCAAGTGTGAATTCTCATCATGTAGCTAGGTAGCATGGACTGAGTTATTTAATGTCAGTGAGCCTCAGCTTTCCAAGCCAGTTCCTTCAGGGCTCACTGTAATAATTACCCAATATGTAGAACCTCAGCGCACAGGAAATGCGCCCTTGTATGTTAGAGGTAACTGTCAGTTTCTTGAGCAACCATCTTTTTAGACTAGTTTTCTCACTTTAGTCATGTAGGCAGCTTTGGATTAATTGTATCATCATCATTATTGTTTTTTCAAGGTAGGGTCTCACCGTAGCCCAGGGTGACCTGGAATTCATCTGTAGTTCCAGGCCGGCCTTGAACTCATAGGGATCTTCCTTCCTCTGCCTCCTGAGTGTTGGGATCAAAGACATGGGCCACCAAATCGGGGTTAATTGTATTTTTTAAGAGTTTAGGAATGGGGGTGGATTTTATTAATTTACACAAGTGATAAAAAAATCCATTAACCCAATACCTCAACAAATGCTGTCCAAATATGATGATATGCTAGGCATTGAAATCACAAGTCTTTTTTGAGGACCCTGAGAATTGAACCCAGAGCCTTGTGTATGCTAGCAAGCATTCTACCACTGAGCTATATCCCTAGGCCCCTAAAACATTTTAAGGAAAGGTCTGGATTGTTCTTTAGCCTCCAGAACCAGTTTTAAACTTATCTCAGCTGTCAAAGGTACTGTCAGTAACTACACGTCTGAAAGCTAAAGTTGACAACTGTCATACTTTTATAGTGAAAGGTCAGCCAATGCCTCTCAGTTTCCACCTGTGGAAGTTTGCCAGAGCCTGAAGTGCGGTCATTCTTCCCTACACCCTGGGAAAGATCAGCTCTCTGCTCTGATCACAGAGACCACACAGTTCTCTGTTGCTTAGCAAGGCATACTTCTGCATTTGAGGTGGTAGCTTCTTCAACACTAGTGTGAAGATTAAAAAGGAAGAGGCTGAGGAAACGGCTCAGTCGATAAAGCACTTGCTGTGCCAGCGGAAGGACCCAAGTTCAGATCCCCAGTTTGTGGCAGGTGGAAGATACTAGGGTGAGCTGGCTAGTTATACCAGCAAGCTCTGGGCTTAAGTAAGAGAAATGAAAAAAGATACCGGATATCAACTACTGGCCACCATGTACCATACACCTACATGCATATGTGCCAACATGCCACATGCATACCATACACATGCAAAAAAGAAAATTCTTTTCCTTGGAGATCTGATACCTGTCATAATCAGCCACAAATGAATGCTCATTTCTAGTTTCCCTGCCTCCTTACATCCTGCCCCTTAGTGAGAGGGCTGCCTTCCTGTGAGCATCCTCAGAGATCCACCCAAGATTACTAAAAAGGCCAAGTTCACAACAAAACTAAACCATTACAAGTCCACTCCTTGTCAACTTGACATCAAATCATATCTCCTTACATCATACTTAATTTCCAAATGAAGACAGTAACAAGATCACAATTCCACCCAACATGATATAACTATTCCACATACAATTGCAAATGTATAATCCCTCCCCAACACAAGACAAGGTCTCTTAACTGTGAGTTCTGTAAAATCAAAACAAATTACATGTTTTAACATATAATGGCACAGAGTACATATTTCCAACATCTATGAGGCATAACAAGACTGGACCAATGCAAACTCAACAACCATTAGGCAAACATCAAGCATCTGCAGTTCAAGTCCAATATCACAACCAGTGACTGACAGTCTCCAGATTTTCCAATTCCGTCCCTCCAGCCTGGCTGAGTAGCTGAGAAAAACTTCACACCCAAGTCAACAGCACTCCATGGTAGGCTATTGCACAGTTCTGATACATAGAAATGTCTTCGGGTCTCCATTGCAAACCATAGTCCATCTTCCAATGTCTTCCTTCACTGGCCTATAAGGACTTCACACTCTTTTCCATATGCTGCACAGGGCTCCTGGAATTGTGTGCACTTCATAAACCACCACACAATGCATTTCTCATGTTTCCAAAAGTGATACCAGCTACGCAGGATACAGCCATGTTGCTAATTCAGAGACAAAATAAATGGTGACCTTGAAGAGCAGGTTCCTTCCTTTCAGCCAGTTCCTTTCAAAAGAGTTTGCACAGTCTATCATTCAGTTTTTCCTGGGTGGAAACACCTCAGGCATCCTTTCCATTGCTTCAATGTCAAGCAGTTAGGTTATCTTCTTTAGGATTGATAATGTGTTGATAATAGCATCTTCAGTAACCTAAAGCCAGTCTCTGTGCAAGTAAGTTAAACTTGCTTTGAGTTTTCCCCAACCTTAAATATTATAGTCTCAGTTTCATATTACTAGCCAAACACATCAGTCCATTACTTAAATTCAACCTTGATCAAACTCTCTGAGCATAGGCAGTAGAATGGAGTCAGCTCTTATTCCAATAACACGGTTCTAATAACATTTTCTGTAGTCTCTCCTTTCCCTTAGAAAATTCATAAGCCAAGATTCCAAATAGAATTTTTTCTTCACTTAGCATCTTCACACTCTCACCAGAATACTCCATAAAACATGGCTCACCTCTCTGGAAGTCATCTTCAGTTCCAAGTATCAAATCTATGTTCATTCCTCCAGCACACAAGTTCCAGAAAACCAAAATCCACATGCTCAGGTTCATCTTAGCAGTATGACCCCAGGTCCTGGTACCAAAACTGTAGGAGTCAGCCACATGCTGCTGGGATAAATCACCAAACCAGGCACAGCTTATGGGAAGAAAGGATTGATTGAAGCTACAGACTCAGGAGACGTTCCATAATTGTGAAAGAGGCTGTCCCCACCTTTACAGGTCTAAACAGAGAGACACTCATCACCAGGACCACACATACAAGCAAAACAGGCAAGGGGAAGAGAGAGATTTTTCTCCCCCTGTATATAGCCTTAGGGAGGAGTCTTGCATACCTTTCCCTAACTTGTTGGTTTCCATAGTTTCTGTAATTTCCTTCCAGCTCTGCCCACACAGGAAGGGATATTCATTTTTAGCTTCCCTGAGCGTCCTTACATCCTGCCTTCTACTGAGAGGGCTGCCTTCCTGAGAACATTAGAGACCCACTCAAGATTACTAAAGAAGTCAAGTTGACAACAAAACTAACCATCACAATGCCCTACACACACACACACACACACACACACACACACACACACACACACACACACACTATTATAATGAAAACATGTCACAAGAGAAATACTTGACTTACAATGGGGTTAGGTCTTAATGTCCTGATAAACCCCTCATAAGTTAAAAATACCCTATGTTGGAAGTGCAATTACTGAAAATGGATTTTTTAAAAAAGAAAATACATTTGCTACATATACCTGCTGAGCATCCAGTTTAGCAACACAGTGCACTGCAAAGTGTGGGCTATTTCCCCCATGACCAAGGGGCAGAGACCTGCAGCTGCCCCAATTCTGCATTGTGAGCAAATGTCATACTGCCTATAGCTAGGAAATGAAAAAGATTTAAATTCCAAGCATGGTTTCTACTGAATTGCTTTACACCACTGTGAAGTGGGAAAAAAATGTTCTGTTGAGCCATTGTAAATCAGGTGTCAGATATACTAACAAAAACCCATGTGAGTTCAAAGAAAGGCTCTTTGAACAGACTTTAGAGGAGATGTAATTAGTATTGCTCATCCCTAGGACTGAAAATATCAGGGTAATTAATGACTATGAACTAGATTTCCTGGGTTCATGGTTATGAATCTGCTGTGCTGCCTTAACAAACTCTATACCTTAAGACTAGGTGACTTAAGCAATAGAAACTCAAGACTGCAGTGCTTCGCCATTTTGAATTCTCCATAGAGCAACTGGCATATCCTCCCAGCACGGCAACTGGTTTCCCCAAAGTGAGCAACCCAGGAAGAGGTAACGTGGATGCTGCAGCATGTTTGCACACCCTGATGTGGAAGACACACATTGCTTCTGATACATCCTATAGGTTTCATAGGTCAGTCCTGTTCAATGTGGGCGGGAACCACAGGAGACTAGTTCAAGATCCAAATAGTTGGTTTCTGGTGAGAATTAGTACTGATCTGCAGACAGTTGCCCATCCCTGTGTTATGGGGTGTTGCTGGGGTTCAAAAAATAGTCCAACCCCAAACCCTGAGTTTGTGTCTGCTTTTAACCAAAGAATTGCAAAAAAAAAATGAGACTAAGAAGTATAATTATTAAATTACCACATTTATTGAGGGGAACATAAAACCAAGGGAAGGGAAATGGATACACCCACATGGTCTGAGAGCCCATGTGATGGGCCTGGAAGAAATGTGAAAACAGATTTAGAGAGGAAAGAGAAGAAATTGCCAAGCGCTCCTGCCATGTGGAGGACAGGAGAGGGTAGAGCCTGTGTGGGAGTAGGGGTCCAGGGATTCTCCCCTTATTTCAGCCTAGCTTACCAGGACCAGGAGATATGGGAGTGATGAAGCACAGCCAAGAGAGCCCTTGCCCCTAGTAAGGGTGTTGGGTACTGAGGGAGAGAGTCACAGGTCCCTGGCTCCCTGGGATCCTGTCTCACCGACCAGCAGGAGACAGGCCCCATGGGGAAAGGTGAATGCGCAGCCAGAGCTCCACATACACTTGCAGCTGGGAGAAATGTCTGAGCAAATCTCAAAACTTTATTTCAATATCCAACATATATATATATATATATATATATATATATATATATATATATAACCCAAGGATGCATTGTACTGTCTTTTCTCTTTTACAAGTTTGCTCAGGAAACAGGAACACAGCTATGGGCACTCAGGCAGCAAAGCTTATTAGCACTTTTATTACCTTTGCCTCAGGGGACACAGGTGTGCTAGGATTAAAGGTGTGTGCCCCCATGCCCGGCTTCTTTCTAAAACTTAGTTCAAGGTTATTCAGCTAGGCTGGGGAACAACATAAGGGTCTGTTTATAAGCTCATTGTAGTGGGCTTTCCTTTCAGGCTCAGGTGAAATTCTCCCTCTGCCTCTCAGCCAGGCTTCAGTGGGCAAGCAAGAGAGCTGATTGATATTTGGACTGAAGGGGCTTGGCCAAGAGAGGCCAGCAACCCAGGTAGGTCAGATTGGGGAAGAAGCAGGGGGAGCTACTGCTAAAGAATTGTTGGTAGCTATCATGGGTGAGACTAGACCAGACTCTGAGTTCCAGCTTCCCAGCCCTGCCAGCACAAGTGAGGTGATGTCTCCTCATTTCCTTTCTTTGACTGACTACTAATTAAAAAACAGGAACAACAACAACAACAACAACAAAAAACTATCTTGCTTCTATTTCTCCTTCATCTGAACACTGATCCATGGGGGACCAAACCTTTAGCACACGAGGCCTGAGGGACATTTCAGATCAAAACCCATCTCCAAATAAGATAACATTGCAAATGGCTTCAATACAGGGAGGTTTTGGTCTTTGTGTGTGTGTGTGTGTGTGTGTGTGTGTGTGTGTGTGTGCACTCATGTGTGCATCTTCAGTGTTTTCGAGGTAGGGTCTCACTGTAACTCAAGATGACCTGGAACTCAGTAGTCCCAGGCTGGTCTCGAACTCACAGATCCTCCTACTGAGTGCCTGGCTTCAATATGGAGTTTTATGGGATACAATTCAATCTGTACCACATGAACTCCAGAATATCATTAAAATTAAAAATACATGTAATGATTTGATATGGACATTAGAGAGATAGAACAAGAGTGGTTTTCGAGTACGGTGGCTTTTACATTCCCAGAACAGGTGACTGGCAGCTGATTTGAGAATGCAAAAGAAGAGGTAAGTTTGAACCAAGAATCCACATGGAATGAAACTTTGATGCTCTACCTGTGGAAATATAATAGGCATGTGCCCAGAATAACTTCTGCTATGGCAGCCAGCTCCAAAGGATTCTGCCCTCCAGTATTCATGCCTTCCTGTGGTTCCCTCCCCCACTGAATAGGGATGACCTATGTAACCCCTGGGATGTCTCAGAAATGATGCCTGTCTCCCAGGGCAGTCTGTTCAAATGGTGCGGCTTCTGCCTTGCCCCTTCCTGGGTTGCTCACTTGGAAATGCCAGTTGCCATGTGGTGGGGACACTCAAGTTGCTCCATGGAGCATTCTAGGTGGTGAGAAATATGAGGTCTTTTGCTAACAATGAGTACTGATTTCGCAGACATGAAATGAGCCAGCCGAGAGACATATCACCCAGCCTCAGGCAAGCTTTCCTGCGACAGAAACCCAGATACCATCTGGAAGATAACTTCGAGATCCTGAGGGGCTCTCCATTTGTAGAAACTGTATGAGATAATAAATATGGATTGTTTTTTGCTATAATTTAAAATTTTAAATTATTATAATTAAATATTTAAATTATTATAATTTTAAAATTTTAATTATTTGACAAAAGATAATGTATTTTCCTTGGAGATAGATTGCAAGCCATTCTGAAGCAGCCCAATGGTAGTAAGTATGCCACCGAGATTGAGAGCTTGGTTTCTTGCACTGGACTTAAATCTCATCTCTTCCAGCCATTCTCTGGGTCTGTTTTCTCATTTGCAAAATAAGAAACTATATCCACCTCAAGTTATCTTTCTCTTGGAAGATTCAATGAATTAAAATATTAAAATTAGCTACAGTGTCTAGAAAATAGTGTTCTCATAATCCTAGCCATTATCATATGTATCTAATGACACTATTCAGTATTGTTATCCAAGTAGTACTGTGTTATAAGCAAGCAACAGATTGGAAGTTCCAGGGACTTTGCAGTAGAGAGAGGCCAGCTGTATGCATAAGAGTTTCAGGGACTCATGACTGCTCCAAGTTTTGCTACCTCTCATTTCAAAGAGTTTGCCTAAAATCCTTCTAGAAATTGCCACAATGTTTACATGCCGCAATTTCCAATGGCCATTATCTAAGCTGGAATTAATTTAATTTAATTTTATTTATTTGTAAGTAGAGATACAGAAAGACAGAGTATGGACACACCAGGTCCTCTAGCCACTGCAAATGAACTCCAGATGCATGTGCCGCTTTGTGCATCTGGCTTAAGTGAGTACAGGGGAATTGAACCTAGGTCCTTAGGCTCTGGAGGCAAGTGCCTTAACATCTGAGCCATCTCTCCAGCCCCTAAGCCAGAATTATTTTTGAACTATTTATTATTTTTTCACATAGGTTATAGTTTTATATCCCCTCTCCCCCATCCCCATTTCCCTGAGGGCCCTTCTCAGTAGGCTCTCAGGGAAATGGTGTTATTGGTGAGGTAGAGCCTCTGTCATTCTTTGGGGGGGGCGATGACTCAGGACATTTCTACCCACTCTGTGGCTCTTACAACCTTCTTGCTCCCTTTTCCACAACAACCCCTGAGCCTTGGCTCATGTGTTAGCAGTTTGTTTGTTGTGATGAGTTCCCTGTAGCCTCTGTATCTCTGTTATGGCGTGTTTCAGTTCATCTCCGCGTTTGTTGCTATTTCCCTGGACGTGATTTCTCAGCTAGCATTTGGGACTCTGTGATTTCTCCTGGACCCCAGGAGATGTAGAGGTATTGATGGATCTTGGATCTCCACAGTATTCTCTACCGTCTGTAAAATAAACCAGACTCTCCAACCAAGGGTGAGAGTAGCTTTGATTAAGGGGATATGCATAGAAGTTTGAGAGACATTATGATGTGAATACCTCTACTTGTCCAGAGAGCAATGGGGGCTTTTCTCTGGGGTTTGTGAGTTTCCTGGCCATGGGGTGCTGACTTGGTTGCCAGTACCAGTTATAAGTTCTCTTCCACTGAGTGGGCCTCATGTCCAGTCTGCAAGCAGTTGGTTAACCACAAATGGCGTGTACCGCAATTGCTCAAGTGTCCACTGTTTGTCTGACTGGTGGATTTCATAGCTTGTAGGTTCTCCTGCTTATTCATGCTGTTGGTGACCATTATCACCCAGGAGCTCCATAGTACTTTCCAGTGCCATGAGGGATTTGAGAAGACTTGGCTTTCCTTTCAGTTCCCAAGTGATTTCTTGGTGTCCTGGGACACAGGCTGTGCTTTCTTCAGCAATAGGGTCTTACCTTTAACTCTGTTGGGTAACCAAGTACCTAAGCCAGAATTCTGAAGCTATCTTAGATTCATCTCTACCTTGTTTCATGTATCCAATTGTTCTTTTTAAAAAATAATATTTTAAATATTTTATTTATTTACTTATGAGAGAGAGAGAGAGAGAGAGAGAGAGAGAGAGAGAGAGAGAGGGAGACAAAGAGAATGGGCATGCCAGGGCCTCCAGCCACTGCACATGAACTCCAGACACATTGTGCATCTGGCTTTACATGGGCACTGGAGCTAGTGTCCTTCTGCTTTGCAGGCAAATGCCTTAACCGCTAACATGCATTTTGTGTGGCATGCCCCTGTGCCATGCTAGGGATAAACCCCATGGCTTCACTCATCTCCCCCATGCCAAATGAGCACTTTTCCACCCTCAGTCCATATATATCTCAATGTTGTCTTTCAGACACAAAGTGGCCGTGATATTCATGACCTCCCAGTGGCCGATCTACCTATGTCATGCCTGCATAATAAGAGGGAAAAATTGATGAAAAAATAGAAGAGACACTGACTGGTTGGACAGAAGAAAGGATTCATGGAGGGGGTTTTGGGCAGGCGGCTGGAAGGGACTATGATCATGGTATATTGTCTATATGTATGGAAATTGTTAATAAAAAGTTAAACAAAGGACTCTAGGAAGTGTCATACATTGCTTCCAGATATGGGGGGTAGAACCCGTGAACAAGTTAATGTCCCTATCTGAACACAACACACATTCTATCAGTCCACCTACAAACAAGTATAGATCATACTGTGAGACATGACGACATGCTACACAGAAAAGTAAGTATGGAGAAACCTGCCCATGGCTGCTAATCTGACCTTCTGAAAGTCTCTCTAT
The DNA here is from genome assembly GCA_004024765.1 of Zapus hudsonius. Lineage (NCBI taxonomy): Eukaryota > Metazoa > Chordata > Mammalia > Rodentia > Dipodidae > Zapus > Zapus hudsonius. The sequence goes on from PVHP010007915.1 coordinate 22,634, forward strand.
ATTGCCATACCTTGCATCTCATAGCCATTATCAGGATGGTTTGCCAACCTCTTCCCAGGGCTGGGTTGTTCCAAATCTCACCTCCTTCATAACCTGGAGTCTTGGTCACTGAGTCTATATCTTAGCATGTACATGTATGTCCCTGCTCAAAGTACCTCAGTGGTTCAGTAATCTTCAGAGGATGTAACTAAGCTTCTCTTCACTCTGGCTGATTACTCTTTCTCCTTTTCACTGAAAAATAGAAACAACCAGCAGAGAATATTCATGATCTCTAGTCAGCACAAGTCCCCACTTGTCTGTGTTTGTGCCCAGGTGCCCTTCCTGTCCCTGAGCGGTGAGCTGTCCACACTCCTGAGGCCAACCTCTCCACTTGTTGCTAGACTTCATCCTCTAGCCACTCGGAGACATCACTCTGTTCCCTCTTTACAAAGATATTTCCATCATAATCAAACACCATTTCTGACATTATATTTTTTTGCATTTTTGTTTTGTTTTTTCAAGGCAGGGTCTCATTCTAACCCAGGTTGACCTGGAACTCACTTGTAGCCCAAGATGGCTACGAACTCACAGTGATCCTGGTCCCTCTGCCTCTTGAGTGCTGGGATTCAAGGCGTGCATCACCACGTCTGGCTTCTGGCACTATCAAACACATGCTCCTGGGCTAGGGAGATGGCTCAGTGGATAAAACTTTTTGTGCAACTCTAAGTACCTGAGTTTGGATTCCAGGACCCCATATAAAAGATGGAAGGTATAGAAATCTTCTGTAATCCAGTGTATCATGATGAGAAGGTGTCTTTTGCTTTTTCTCCCCTACAAGGAGAAAAGTAGAAACTGGAATTTCTCTTCCGAGAGGCCGGCTGTTAGACTCTAGAATCTCCTTTCCCCCAAAGCAAGCCATAACTCACCTTCCCTGTTCTCTGTCTCGTGGCTGTCTAGGAAGGGTTCTCTCGCCTATCTTGTCTGATGGAAGATCTTAAGACCTTCATTCAGAAAAGGTCCTGCCCCTTCCCTGGGAGGAAAGAATGCTGCAGTGCTGCATGGAGGGGCCACGAAGAATCTGACCAGACAGGCCTTGCTGGGTTTCCCCTGCTCAGCCTGTTTCCATGAACTCACAACCTTTTTGGCAAATCATATTTCTGTAAATGGTCCCTGCTTCATTGAAACTAAGGCCAGGAAATGATGGTTTATTCTGGGTCATTGACTCTTGGTTCTGTCACATAAAACTCTGATCAAGTAAATTTGTCATGTTTGTCTTTTGATTCAATATTAACCTTTCTTGAAAGACAGGAAGGGGATGAACTTTTGTTTTCTGGACTGAGGATGAAACCTAAAGCTTTAAGCATGCTTTACCACTAGTACTTTACTCTAGTACTTTACCACTGGGCTATCTCCTTCCCTGCTTGCTTTCTTCTTTCTTTCTTTCTTTCTTTCTTTCTTTCTTTCTTTCTTTCTTTCTTTCTTTCTTTCTTTCTTTCTTTCTTTCTTTCTTTCTTTCTTTCTTTCTTCTTTCTTTCTTTCTTTCTTTCTTTCTTTCTTTCTTTCTTTCTTTCTTTCTTTCTTTCTTTCTTTCTTTCTTTCTTTCTTTCTTTCTTTCTTTAACTTTTTCAAAAACTTTGGGGCAGGTTCTTGCTGAATTGTCCAGGCTAACCTTGAACTTGTTCTGTAACCAGGCTGGCTTTGAGCTTGTGATCTGCCTGCCTTCGTCTCCTGAGTAGCTGGGATGATAAGCCTATGCATCAGGCCCAGTAGGAACGCCCTTGTATTAGACAGTCTGATGGCTTTAATTCCACCTGTTACTGGGTGCTAATATCTCCCAATGTTGTATCTCTAGCCCAGAAATCTTAAAGATTAGGCTTATATATCCAGTTGCTCTCAAAACCTCTGTCATTTTTCTACTATATCTCAGATGGCATTCTTCTTATACCAAAAGCCAAGGAATCAATCTTTTGTTTATTTTTATTCAGTAGCCCAGGCTGGATTTGAACTCGCTATGTAGCTGAGGCTGGAGTCTTGCCTCCACTTCCCAAGTACTGGGATTACAGGTGTGCACCACCACACCTAGTTTATATGGTATTGGGGACTGGCTTTGTGCCATTGACTATACACCCAGCCTTTGCCTTTATTTGACATTCTTCAAGTCATTGTTTAAATGACATCTTGGTGAGTTCTCCTGACTACTGTATTTTAAATAATCTTTTTATTTTTTTTAATCTAGGTCATAGTCTTGTATCCTCTCTCTTCTGGTCCCATTTCCCTGAGGGCCTCCTCTGACTAAGCATTCTTGAACTTTGTTTATTGACAATTTTCATATGAGTTCCTACATGTATATAATGTGTTTTGATCACAGTCCCCACCATTCATTCCTTTCTCTTGTCATCCCCCCTTCTGCCCCTGAAAGCCTTCTTCCTTCTTCACCATCTGGGATGGAGTGTTAACACCCCAATATTGTCCGGAGCGTGTGCAATAGTTGCTGTGAGTTCATGAACAAAATGGCTACTTCATCTCTAGAACTGGAGTTCATTTGCAGCGGCTAGAGGCACCCATATTCCTCTCTTTATATCTCTCTGCTTGCAAATAAATAAAATATGTTTAAAAAGTAAAAGAGAAAAAAAGAATGGCATTGGAATTTTGATGGGAATTGCATAAAGTTGGTAGATTGCTTTTGATAAAATAGACATTTAAAATATTTTTATTTATTTGCAAGGAGAGAGAGAGGAAGAGAGAGAAAAAGAGAAAATGGGTGCATCAGGGCCTTCAGCCACTGCAAATAAACTCCAGACACATGGCCCACTTTGTGCATCTGGCTTTACATAGATACTGGGGAATTGAACCTGGTTTGTTAGGCTTTGCAGACAAAGGCCTTAATCACCGGGCCATCTCCCCAGCCCATAAGGTAGCCATTTTAACAATGTTGATTCTTCCAATCCATAAGCATGGGGTATCTTTCCATCTTCTAGTATCTGCTTCAGTTCCTTTCTGGTGTATTTTAAAGTTTTCATTGTAGAGGTCTTTCCTTTCCTTGGTTAAATTTATTCCACCTATTATTTTTTTTGGGGGGGGAGACAATTGGAATTGCTTCCCTAATTTTTTTCTCAGTACTTTTGTTTGTTTGTTTGGTTTTTCAAGGTAGGGTCTCCTTCTAGCCCTGGTTGATCTGGAATTCACTATGTAGTCTCAGGGTGGCCTCAAACTCATAGCGATCCTCCTACCCCAGCCTCCTGAGTGTTGGGATTAAAGGCATGTGCCACCACGTCTGACTTTTTTTTTTATTAGTACATTTTTTATTGTTATATAGGAAGGCTACTGATTTCTCTGTGTTAATTTTGTATCCTCTACTTTGCTGAGAATGTCAGCTCTAACAGTTTTCTGGTGGTGGCTTTAGGGTCTCTTACGTATAGAATCATATATCATCTGCAGATTAAGATAATTTGACCTTTCCTTTTCTATTTGTAGCCCTTTTACTTATTTCTCTTGTCTTATTGATGTAGTTAAGACATCTAGTACTACACTGAATAAAAGTAGAGAAAGTGGACACCCTCATCTTGTTCTTGATTTTAGTGGAGATGTTTGTTTTTCCCCATTTGGTATGATGTTGGCTATAGGTTTGTCATAGTAGCCTTTATTATATTGACCTTTTAAGAAGCCTATATTATTGACCTCTTAAGTAGCCTTTATTCTTCTAGACCCAGTTTCTTCATGACTTTTATGATGAAGGGATTTTTACAAACGTCTTCTCTGCATCTATTGAGATAATAATGTGATTTTGTCCATTTTACATGTTGAACCATCCCTATGTCTCTGTAATAAACCCACTTGATCAGGGTGAAAAATCTTTTTGATATATTCCTGTTTTTAGTTTGCAAGTATTTGTTTCCAATTTTTGCATCTATGCTCATGAGGAAGACTGCTTTATCTGGTTTTTGTATCAGGGTAAAAGTAACATCATAGGGCTGAAGAGATGGCTTAGCAGCTAAGGCGTTTGCCTGCAATGCAGAAGGACCAGAGTTCGATTCCCCAGTGCCCATATACAGCCAGATGCACAAGAGGGAGCATGTGTCTGGAGTTTGTTTGCAGTGGCTTGGAGGCCCTGGTGCGCCCATATTCTCTGTGTGTGTGTCTCTCTCTCAAATAAATAAAATATTTAAAAAAAAAAGTAACATCATAAAAGGAGTTTTGGCATATCCTTCTTTTCCTATTTTATGGAATGGTGTGAGAAATATTGTTGTTCTTTAAAAGTCTGATAAAATTCACCAGGCCAGTTGTGGTGGCACATGCCGGTGAAGGGGTGGAGGCAGGAGGATCAGGAGTGAGTTTGAGACCAGCCTGGGCTACACATTTTGAGCTGAGCGCACGCCTTTAATCCCAGCACTTGGGAGGCAGAGGTAGGAGGATCACCATGAGTTCAAGGCCACCTTGAGACTACACAGTGAATTCCAGGTCAGCCTGGAATAGAGCGAGACCCTACCTCAAAAAAACAAAAAAACCAACCAACCAAACAAACAAAAAAAGCATGTTAAATATTCCCAGGATGAACCAGTGAAACAGACACCAACGATTTTAAACACAACCTCAAGCAGAAGTACAGAGACCCCTAAGGCCTCAACAACAAAGCAGCCTTAATACTCACCCATGATGACTCAGGGAACTGAGCAGAAGAGGGGGCGGAAAGATTGTAAGAGACATGGTGGAGGAGAATATCCAGAGACATGGCCCCCCTCAGTAACAACATGCAAAGGGGGGTGGAACCCGGTTGACTCCTAGGCTATCCATAACCCCCTGCTGCAAGGACTGATCCAGACTGCCCACAGAGGAGGAAATCCAACTGACCGAAGACAAGGAAGAGGGAAATAGGGGAATTGGAGACATCAACACATTATTCCCTTATTAAGTGTATCTAATTATGGATAATAAAAATTTTTTTAAAAAAAATTCACCAGGGAATCCATCTAGGTGGGTTTTTTTTTAGTTGACTTTTTTTTAAAATAACTGCTTCAATCTCATTGTTATAGGTATATTTAAATTGTGTATCTCATCTAGGTTTAATCTTAGTAGGTCATCTATATTTAAATGTTCCTCCATTTCTTTTAGATTTTCTAATTTGGTGAAGGTAGGGCCCTAGGCAGTCTTCTGCCATGTAAAGGTGTTCCAGTGATATATTTGTAGAGTCATGACATGAACCCTACTGTGAACTAAACTCCAGTTATTACTTCATCCCTCTCTGTCTCACACTGAAAGGTACCCATGATCTCACTCAGGTCCCTGAGTATTATTTTCAAATCAGACCTCAGATCCAGTGGTTCTTGGACTATCTGGTAATTCCTTTTCCCTCGCGTGAGTTTTGTGAGTACTGGTGAATGAAAGTATTGGGCTAGGTGAATCTCTGTCATGTATACTTGCTGTATTTACTTTTCTTGTGACTGAGACAATACCTTTTGAAACAACTTAAGAAAGGAAGAATTTGGGCTTATGACTGAAGGGGATACAGTTCATAATGGCGGGGAAGGTTGGTAGAGTTCATGATGGTGGGCATGTGTTGCTGGGCTTCCTCATTTCTTGGCAGGTCAGGAAGCAGAGAGACTGAAGCTGTAAGTGGGCTGGACTGTAGCTCTCCAGGCTTCCCCCCTGGAGATTTACTCACTTGCTCCAGACTGGTCCCAACTCCTAAACATTCTATAACCTCCCCAAAATGAGCCTGTCAGGGGTATCTTATATATTAAAGCATGGAGTTGTAAGATTGGGGTCCTTCTGTATGTGTGTAGCATGGATGGTGTATGCATACACATGTATGTGCAGATGTGTGCATCCATTCACACGTGTGTGGGGGCCAGAGAAGCACATCAGATGGCCTCCTCTAGTGCTCTTTTGTCTTATTCCCTGAGACAGGGTCTCTCACTGACAATGGATCTCACCACCCTTTGATCAGAATGGCTGACCACGCAGCTCCAGCAGTCTTCCTGCCTCTGCCCCCTAGTGCTTGGGCTACATGTATATGTGGCCATGCTCTGTCTTTTTTTACATGAGCTCTGGGGATGGGACTCAGGTCCTCATGCTTGCATAGCAATGCTTTTGCCTACTGAACCATCTTCCCATTATCCTGCCCACTTTTTTTTAAAGACACGATCTTTTGTAGCCCACGGTGGCCTTGAACTTGCTATTTAGGCAAGTGTTGTACCACTGAGATATATCCCCATCTCAGGTCCTTCCTCTTGAAGGTACATCCTCTCTTTCAGCCAGTGGACTCCAAGTTGAAAAACTGGCTCCAGTTCAAAAATCTGGAAAAAACTGTGACTTTATTCCGACTGCCTTCAGCTTTCTGTTCATTTTTGTTGATTTCTTTCAAATGTAAGGCTTGAGTTCACCCTTGGGGCTGGCCCATCTATTTTGCCTCTTGGGAGGATGTGTTCTTTTAACCATAACTCCTTGGGTTGGCTTCCTTGGCAGACCTTCTGGTCTTGCCAATTAAGCCCTTTCCCCAACTTGTCCAAAACTCTCCCCCACACACACCTGCTTTATACTGACATCTGTAATCAACCCTGGTCTGGAAAGCAGAGCCACCACTAAACTCACTTGTGTATTTATGGCAAAGCTGCTGAAACTCTGGTTTATAAACACAGACAAGTGAATTCTCACAGCTCTGGAGTCTGGAGGACTAAGGTGAAGCCAATGGGTCACTGGGTTCAGTGTCTAGTGATTCTCCTGAAGTAGCAAAGCTCTGTCCTTGGGGAAAGGGTGGAGGAAGGCCAAGCTAGTTGAAAGCTGTAAAGCCTCCTCTAACATCCCATTCACAAGCAGGCATAGGCCAGTGTTTAATCACCCCTGAAAGACCTCTCTTCTTTCTCTTCTCCCATCAGCGGCACTTGAATTCTGGAAGAAATACAATCATGCCACAGCAGTGACTTTGGACCCACCTCCGTGTGTTCCTTCTTAATCTGATAAATAATGTATCCATTTGGGAGACTCCTGAGCATTGGGGAGATGGAGCCAAGCAGGATCCCCAGGGCTGGCTGGCAGCTGAACTCCAGGCTCAGTGAGCAACTATGTCTCAATGTCTCAAAGATCAAAAGGTGAAGAGTGATTGAAGAATCTGACATCCACCTCTTTTTTTTTTTTTTTTTTTTTTTTCGAGGTAGGGTCTCGCTGTAGTCCAGGCTGACCTGGAATTCACTATGTAGTCTCAGGGTGGCCTTGAACACATGGTGATACTCCTACCTCTGCCTCCCAAGTGCTGGGATTAAAGGCAGGCGCCACCATGCCCAGCTGGCGTCCACCTCTTGTACATGGCCCTTCGAGGACACATTAGCATTCTCATCTCTCTGAGACTATGCCTCCCTTTTCCACTTTCCTGTATTTCATCACTTCCACTTTGCTATATATAGCTTGAGTTGTGAAAGCCCCCAATGACCCACATGCTGAAGGGTTGCTCCCCAGTCTGTGACTCTATTAGGAAGTGGTAGAAGTTTTCAGAGGTGGGGCCTGGTGGAAGGATGCTAGGTTGAGGGAAGCATGGTCTTGGAGAAGATATTGGGAACAGAATCCCTTCCCTCTCTCCTCCCTTTTTGCTTCTGGCAAAAGATGAAGTGATTAAATCTCCCTGCAAAAGTCCTCCCTCCTTGATATTCTTTGTCTCCAAATTGATGGGGTCAAGAGACTGAAACCTCTCAAAGTCTGAGCCTTTTCCTTATTAAGTTGATTTATCTCTGGTGTCTCCCACAAAGGCACTCACTGTTTCTGCTTCTCAAAGCCAAGTGAGTATCTGCAACACCTCACACCTCCTGGTGTCTTTTCCCGGGGTGTTGAATGCTTTATTTTGCTCCAGGCTGATGAAGCCTAACCTTTCATTTCATCATTACTTTCAGGCTTCCTTAACCTGATCTGCAGCATGGTCTTCTGGTCCCTGCCTGCACATTCTGTCAGGTTGTGTGGCTGCTTTGCACATATTCACTCCCTTCCTTATCCAGACCCAGCCTGACAATCTGGGTTATACTATAACTTAACCTTGTCATTAGCCTTGGGGCCAGAAGATTGAGTGGGTTCAGACAAGGCAGGTTATTTTGTAGTAGGCAAACCCCCCCTCCAGTAAAAATTACTGCATGATTAAACCAAGACCTTGCTTCCAGAAAACACGGAAGCTTTTAACTGTAACTATCATTATCTTTCTTCTGAGGTTGCTTTGTGCAGTGATCCCAAACCTCAAGGCAATGGAATACATTTCCTTAAAGTAGTGACCTCTGTTTTTACCTGTTTATGCCTGAATTTTATTTTCCGTATTGTCATCCATCTGTTTGCACGTTAATGAATGCCGTGATTTCTCATCATGAGACACTTTGTATTACTTACCAGAAGGGGCAGTGTCTGCATTTACTGGTAAGCAAGGAAGCACTGCCAACTAGCAAACTGATAGTGATCATGTTACAGGAGTTCTATTTGATACAGCAAAGTGATCGCTTCTTCAGGTATAAGACATTGCAGCCTGTCCCAAACTAAAGCTTGTTTGAGAATCAGCTAAGGACTCAGATCTGTCTTTCTGCAGGAACAAAGAAATAAGTGAAAATCAGGCAAGCCTACCCCATGGGTATTGAACACACGATGTAGCCACGATCTGGCTGATAGTATGAGTATTCTACATTGCCTTCCTCCTCCTTTTGTGCCCAGATCTCGTCTGCATCTAATTTATTATCCAAGCCAGTACTTAGAACCCTGTATTCAGTCAAGTTTCAATTATGATCCCCAAATCTTTCTTTAATCTTAATGTTTTTCTCCATCCCCATTATTATGATCTCATCTAGGCTCTGATTCTGTTTTTTTGTTTGATTTGGAGATAGGGTCTTGCATTTAGCTCAGGCTGGCCTCAGCCTCCAGCATGCTGAGATTACAGGCGTGCACCCCTGCACCCAGCTCTGTGATCTGTTTGAACCAAGGTTAAGGTTCTCTCTACATTTAGTAGCATTACCTTCTAATGCGTCCACCATACTGTTGACACACTATATCTATCATGTTACATGGGACCTTCCAGCCTGTCACAACTCACCGTTAACTCTCAGTTGCTTTCATAGACTCACACACTTCTACACATAGTATTTTCTCTACTTGGAATTTTCTGAGGAATTCCTGGTCAAAGCCAAGTGTGAACTGCTTTGGAAAATCCTCTTAATATCCAGAAAGAGGAAGTCTCTCCTCCCTCAGGGCTTCTAGAGCACATTTATTATGACCTACTTTGGCCAGAAATTCTGGCTAATCAGTAGGAATATCAGGATGAGAAATTCTCACCTCTGCCCATGTTCAGTGGTACAAGACATCTTAGCACTTGGGACATGGAGTCAGGAAGATCAGTAGTTCAAGGTCAGGCTCAGCTAAAAAGCTGGTTAGAGGCTAACCTGGAGTACACAAGATCCTTTTTCTCTGAAAACAAAACAAAACAAAAAAGAAACAAACAAACAAACAAAACCAAGATCCCCTGCTCTTGGGAGTTCAATCTAGATAAATACAGAAACAAGTAATTACAAACCACTGTGAGAGTCCCTTGATACAGGCATGTTTAGGATGCATCAGGTCCAAGGACAAAAGAGTGACTGAATTTTCTTACCTGGGAAACCTGGAAGTCATAAAAGAGGAAATGATATTTGAGCTGATTCATGAAGGGTGACTAGAACTTCATGGAATGCTCCAAGGGGGACAGAGCTTTGCGAGTGGAGACTAGCATTTCGAAGGCAAGAATGCATGGGCAGGGTTGGCACATACTGAGAATTGCAAATAAATTTGTGTGGCTGCAGGGCAGGGTGTGCGTGATAAAGCAGTGGAAAGTATTCGCAGGCAGATGAGGAAGGCCTCAGCAGCCCAGGGTATTAGTGGCTTTTCTCCTTGCTGGGATAGAATACCCAGCAACAAGCAACTTTGGCTCACAGTATGAGGGTACAGTCCATCATGGCCGGGAAGTCATGTGTGGCTATTGACTGTGGCAGGGTAGGTCATGAAGCAGAGACAGAGCTGGAAGACCAAACTGTAAACCTCAAGGCTATGTCCCCTCCTAACCCACCCAGATCCACTTTTTCCAGCTGTGCCCTCCAACCTTCCAAATCAGCACCACCCCTTGGGAACCAAGTGTTCAAACACATGAGAGTGTGGGGGACATTTTACAACCCAAAGACAGCACTAGGTAGGAAGTTTCCACTTTATACAAATGTCTGAGGCTGAGGAGATGGCTGGTGTGTGTGTGGGGGGGGGGAGTGCTTGCTAAGCAAGTGTGAGAGTTTGGATCCCCAGCACCACATAAGAGCTAGAGAGGTAGATGCAGGGCATCTCTGGGTTTGTTGGCTAGCTTGTCTAGCTGAATCAGTGTTCAGTGAGAGCCTGTCTCCAAAAAAGAAAAAAAACAAAAACAAAAACAAAAAACAGATGGAGAGCAAATAAGGAAAATGCTGAAGGAGGACAGGAGAAAGTGCCCTTCTTTTAGGCAGCTTCAGTTAGAGATTGAGGCCCAGAGAGAATCAGGAGCTGCCACCCCTCCTGCCCACTTGCCCTGGCACAAGAACAGAACTTTTGGCAGGAATGGAACTCCTGTCTGATGGAGGCTGATTTATAGTGCCCCCTGTTGCCCACAATCTAGGGTGTTACCTAGGTGGGCTGGTCCTGGACAAACCTATAAACCAATCAGGTCTTCCCCTTGTATACCTGAGTCTGATGCTATAAATGTTGCTGTCTTCTCCCTGTCTCACTGTCTCTGTGTGTGATTCTCCTGGTCTTTCCCTGTGCTGCTGGATACACACGAATCTGGCCTCCACCCCTACCCAGCAGGAGCGCATAACACTGTTTTTTGGTCTGGGCAGACTTTTCTGCTTGCCTTTGCTTTAGAGTTTGGGGTAACTTCTCACGTGAAGACTTTCCTCTGGTCTCTGAATCTACCACATGCCTATTCCCCCCCCCACTCCAGATGGACCACGTGGGGGCTTTCTCTAACCCTAGGCCTGCTGCCTGAGTCATTTCTTTAGTGTAACTCTCTCTCTTCCTTACTCAGTTCTCCTCTGAATTTCTTGGTTTCTGCTTTGGTAGTTTCCCGCTCCTTCTTCCTTGAGCCTCACCATTCACCCTCTTCACTTCTTTCCATGGGGCAGTGCGAGGCACATGCCATGAGTGTCTCCTAAGTCTCTCTACAGGAACTCCCTAGATCCCACCTTCTATGAGCCTGTGGCTCTACGTGAATCTCTCCTTAAAGCCTCACATTCTCTTAAATGGGCTTCACGAACTTCCCTCCACGTGCTTGAGGCTCTACTTTAGCCTTTCCCTAATTTCTCTTAAAAGAACCTAATGAACTGTGCAGCGGAGAGCGGTTTTCTACTTCCCACATGTTTTTATGACTGCTCCAGCCTTCCTTCCAAGATCCCAATCTCTTAAAGTAAACCCCACAATTTGTGAGTTCTCCCTAAATAAACTTAATGATTTATCCTTCTTGAGTTTGTCTTTATCAATTCGTTGTTAAAGATAGAATAGAACCCAAACTTGGGGTTCATAAATTTGGGGGACCTCTCCTGAACCCCAAAATCCTCCATCAATACCTGATTATCTATCTCTGGCCTCCATACTCATGCACACATATATATGCCCACACCTACACGCATCACAACACACACACATACACGCATCACAACACACACACATATACACATACACGTATCACAACACACACACATCACAACACACAGGCCCCTCTGAGTTATTCATCTTTATATCATCTATAGCATCTGGCACTATGATGGAAACCTAGTAGCCATATATATAATTTCTTTTTTGATTTTTTGAGGTAGGGTCTCACTCTTGCCCAGGCTGATCTGGAATTCTCTATGTAGTCTCAGGGTGGCCTTGAACTCATGGTGATCCTCCTACCTCTGCCTCCCGAGTGCTGGGATTAAAGGTATGTGCCACCACACCCAGCGGCATTCTATATTTTATATTATTTTTTGTTAATTTTTGTTTTTTTCAAGATAGGGTCTCCCTCTAGCCCAGGCTCTGGCCTCGAGCTCTGGCAATCCTCCTACCTCTGCTTCCCCAGTGCTGGGACTAAAGGCGTGCACTACCATGCCTGGCATGTATTTTATATTTTAAATTATTATTTTTTGTGGTTCTGGGACTTCAGCCTAGAGCCTTGCTAGGTAAATGCTCTACAACTGAAATATGCCCCTAGCCCTTTAATGATTTTTGAAATGGTTTTGCCCTCTCTAAATGCTACAATCTGGCAAAATATAGGTTAAACCTAAGTTAAGTTTAATAAAATCTGCAAAGAAACTTTTTATATTTTATTACATTTCCACCATAATTTCAACACTAAAACAAATCCAGATACACAAGAAAAGAGGCTATTGCTTTCCTCTTTAATTTTAAGTTTCTGTACAGTTTATCCACTCAAGAAATCAGGTTTGTATATTTTTTCAACTTTAAAAGAGTTTATGTTTTGTTAATTTAAAAAACCAAATAGAGGCCTAAATATTGAAGCTGACAAATGACTCCCTCATGGGCTCCATCCCCTGAGAGTTGTTACACAGTGAATTAGTTCATGCAAACCTTTTAGCAATGCTTCACTCCATTATAGATTTCTTTGGTAAGACAAATTTGATTTTTCCCTCTTAAACAATGAGTGGTTTATTTTAAAGTAGGTGAAAGGTAATGTGAAGGGGCCTGGGAAGGGAGGAGGAGCCCCAGCTTAACAGATGGATGGTTTAAAGTTTGCCAAGTGGAGGGTTGTGCTAACTTCAAAGGGTTGGAAGGTCTAATGTAACCTGAGCACCCCGAGTCCTGTCTCTCTTTTAGCCCTGCTTGCACACCATCAGCACCAAGACAGAGTTTCAGAGATCACAGTCCCCAGTGGACAGCAGATGAACACAGGAGGAGAAAATGAGTGATTGCATTTCCCTTCAATTGCATTTTCTGTGCTGGATTTTGCAAAAGCTTGCACTATCCTTTGGAAGAAACTTGACCTCCCCCCCCCCCCCCCCCCCCCGTGAGGCTGAGAGTCTGTGCTCTCGCTCACCGTTGCTCAAGTCCAGCAATGGTGTGTAGAGTTACCACTGCTGGTGGGCTGAGAAGGCATGTGACCATTTCGTGTGCTTAGAAAGCAAAACAAATGCAATGTTGGTGATGCTCTGCACGACTTGTCATTTGCTGGTCACACGTTCAAGCCTTTGCCTTTTGTGGCAGCTATGGTGATGCTGGCTTGTCATTCCAGCACAGAGGCAGGAGGATTGCATGTTTGTGGCCAGCCTGAGTTACACAGTGAGAGCCCATTTCTAAAAATAAGACAATACCAAAAAGCAGGGAGAATTCCTGGGGTTTGAAGTATCTTCTCTAACTGGTCCAGCTCCGGTGCTGTTTTATCCAGAAAAGATCTAGTGCAAGGGTGTTTCCAAAACAGACAGTCCCATTTTGTGACTTTTTTTGGAGGACACTATTTGCCTCAGCTTGTCCCAGGTCTCAGAGGGTAGGCTTGGCTGGGAGCCTTTGGCCAACCCTGCAGGATTCCACCACAGGCAAGCTCACAGCAAGCTGGAACCATTCCACCTGTCATTCCTCCCTAAGGAAGGTGATGCCTTCTTGTGGGGTGTCATTTTAAAGTGGAAGTTTACCTGAGATTCCAGAAAGAAATGCTTTAGTCACCACTGCTTTCTGAGGCTCAAAGCCAAAAGTAGAGTTGATTTTTTTTTTTAAGACAAGATCTCAGGTAACCCAGGTTGGCCTTGAACTAGAAATGTATTGAGGATGACGATCCTTCTTCCTTCACTTCCCCAATCCTGGGAGTATAGGCATTTGCCACACACCTGGCCCAAAGTGAATTCCTTGTAGTTTAAATACAAACTAACACCACCTAGTAGCAAATAGTTTGCTATTCTGAGCCATTTACATCAAAGCTAGTATGAGGCCTTATTTATACAAGGCTGAATAAAAATGGAAGAGAAAGTACCAGAGTACTGTGATCTTGGTAGCAGAGGGTAAAGAAAAAGACTGGTTTAAAATCAGTAAGAGCCTGGCATGGTGGCATACACCTGTAATCCCAGCACGTGGAGGCTGAGGTAGAAAGACATGAGTTTGAGGCCAACCTGGACTACAAGCAAGACCTTGTCTCAGCAAAACCAAACCAAACCAAATAATGACGACAACAACAACAACAACAACAACAACGACAAAAACCCTCCAAAGCCTAAAACAATAATAAGAACTCAGCTGCGGCAGTGCCTGCCTGAAATCCTAGCACTTGGGAGGCCAGAACAAGAAAACTGCACAAGTTTGAGGTTAGCTTGAGCTACACAGTACTATCCTGTTCTAAGAAACCAAAGGCTGAGGATAGAGTCAGTAGGTATACCATACAGAGAGGGAAAAGGGAAGCTGATGGCAGGTCAAGAGAAGCTTCTGCTGTAATTTTACCTAAGATCAGAATGAATTCTTCCTTCCTTCCCTCCTTCCCTCCCTCTTTCATTCCTTCTGTCTTTCTTTCTTAATCACTCCTCCCCATCACTACTCCCTCCCTTTCCCTCCTTCTGTTTGATTTGTTGTTGTTTTTGTTTTTGTTTTTTTGAGGTAGGGTCTCACTCTATCCCAGGCTAATCTGGAATTCACTATGTAGTCTCAGGGTGGCCTAGAATTCTAGGCAATCCTGCTACCTCTGCCTCCCCTCTCTGCTTAATCTCTGCTGGGATTAAAGGCATGCACTACCACACTGGGCTCCATTTGATTTTTATGAGAAAAGATCTTACTGTGTATCTGTGGCTAGCTGTACCAAACTACCATAAACCAGGCTGTCCTCAAACTCAGGTGCACCTGACTCTGACTCTGCCTCCGAAGTGCAGGGATTAGAGATGTGTGCCGCCACGCCCAGGGAATGTTTTATTTTTAATAGAGGTGATAGTGTGTTCATTCAACAAGCAACTCCAGAGTGTTCTCTAGACAAAAAACAGTTCAATGTTTTATATCACAGAGGACAATAAAAGCCAACACTAGAGAAATGCATGTCTAAGTTGTCCCAGTGATTCTGTTCTCAAAGTAGAATTTAAATTAAAAAAATTTTTTTAAATTCCTTAAAAAAATTAAATCTCTCTTTCTTTTAGTGTTGGGGAGACTCCAGGGCTTCATGCATGTTAGGAAAGTGCTCTACCACTGAGCACCTTCCCCAGCCTGTTTTCTACCAAAAAAGTGGCAAAAGAACATGAGAGATCAGAATAACCGCCCCCAAATGTTCCTCTGGCATATTATTTCAAGATGGCTGTTCAGAGGGGCTGCAGACCCAGAGGATCTGGGGAGATTAGCCAGGCCAGGAGCAGCTGCAGACAGACTTTCTCTGAGGCTCCCTTATCTGCCTTACCTGGGTCTCTGGAAGATCATATCTACACCCCAGCCGGAGATCAAGATCGGAGATCTCCACAGGATGTCACAAATTCGAAGAGATGTTATCTGAGAGTCTATGGAGAATGCAACCTTTGTTCCCATGGCCTTTGCTCCCCACACTCCTGCCTGGAGGAGCTTCAAGCTCCCCCCACCTTCCTCCTTGGAAATTTCATAGCTATGTCTTCCAGGAACATGTGTATGTTAATAAAATTCTACTCCTGTCCTATTAATCTACCATCAGTTTAGTAGATTCAATGTTTTTTTTTGTGGGGGGGTGTAGGGGAGCTCATGCTCTATTATTGGTCGAAACCATATTCATTTATTGATTTTATTTTTTAAGCACCGGAGATGGAACCCAGTGAATGATAGGTAAGTGCTCTATCCCTGAGCGACAACCCCTGCCCTGTGAGGTATTTTTTTAACTTTTTATTTTTTATTGATAGCTTCCAAAATTATAGACCATAAACCATTATGATGCCCTCCCCTCTCCCCCATATTTCTTCCCCTGAGAGGTATTTTTAAGCAAAGTTGAAAAAAAAATCTGAAGAAGGCTAACCTTTCATGACATGTAAAAACTGCATGAAATTCAAATTTCAGGATCTGTATTCAAAGTTGTATCAGATCACAGGCATGATCATCCATTTAGGTACTGTCTGCAGCAGCTTTCTGCCCAGTGGTAGAGTGCATTACTGGTACATGCCTATCATCCCAGGACTTGGGAGGCAAAGCCAGGAAGATCAAGAATTGAGTCCCCCTTGAGCTCCAAGTGAGACCTTGTCTCAAAAATAAAATAAAATAAAATAAAATAAACCCCAGAATGACAGAACTGATTAATTGTAGCAGAGCATTTGCCCATGGAGCTGAAACTCTTTACTGTGTGATCTTCACAGAACGTGGAACACAGGCTGGAGAGATGGCTCAGCTTTCAAATCCTGACTGCCTGGGTTCAATTCCCCAGTACCCACTAAAGCCAGATGCACAAAATGGCACATATGTCATGAGTTTGTTTGCAGCAGCAGGCCACCCCGGTGTACCCAGTCTCTCTCTCTCTCCCCCTCTCTCAAATAAATAAATAGATAAAATATTTTTAAAAGGTTGATCAGCTCTTGGTGTATAAGCTTGATTGCTTATCAAGCTGTGTTCTATAAAATATAGGTGCTTATGTAAAACAAGGCTACCATAGACAATCAGCACTTATTTAAATTTTTTTTAAATTATTTTTTTTATTTATTTGAGAGAGAGAGAGAGAGAGAGAGAGAGAGAGAGAGAGAGAGAGAGAGAGAGAGAGAGAGAGAGGCAGACAGAGAATATGGGCTCCATATGAACTCCAGACACATGCGCCCTCTTGTGCATCTGGCTGTATATGGGCACTGGGGAATCGAACTCTGGTCCTTCTGCATTGCAGGCAAACACCTTAGCCGCTAAGCCATCTCTTCAGCCCACTTATTTAAATTTTCAAAAATATTTTTATGTATTTATTTGCACATGTGTGTAGCAAACAAATGCCAGATATACCGCTTTTTGTGGCTATCTTTACATGGCAACTGAGGAACCGAATCCTCTGCAAGAAAGCACCTAGCATGGCTGAACCATCTCTCTCCCCAGCCCCAGCATTCATTAATGTTGCTATTATTAGGATTTTTTGTTTGTCTCCCTCCTCTCCCTTCTCTTTTACACAACACCTATCCACACCCATGGGACTGAGAGGAGTTCTTGCCTGGAGCCGGGACTTCCTTCCAGGTGAGAGGTATTTTCAAGCAAGGTTTGACATGTTCTTACAGGACTCCTTCAATTTCTAAGGAATGTCAGAAATCACTTTGCCCATCTGTCTCTTTACTGGTTGGGAGATGTCCGCTGAGAGCAGTCACCTCAACGCTCTTTCACTGGATAGCCATCTATCTGAACCTCTTGCCTCCTTTATGCATTTGCTCAGATGTCAACTTCCAGAAGCGAGTTTCCTTGCCAACCAGAAAGAAAACAAAAACCTCCCTCCTCGGCCCCCACCTCCTGCATTGCTTTGCTTTATAACACTCTTCACTGACACATCCTGCAGAATAGATTTCCAAAAACACTTGCTCTCACTCCTCATTGGAATGTAAGCTCTCAGGAGGCTTTGTCTGGTGTGTTCACTGTTGAATCTTGAGGCCAGGAATAACAAACGACTCCTGTGTACCCTTCAGCGGTTGTCACATGTGTTTGTAAGCTGAGCCGGGTCTGTTGCCAGACCTCCTATGGATGTCTCTCAGCTCTAAGAATGAATGTGAGGTTTTAGCATCATGAATGATTGGATTCAAATTCTTTCTTTTTTCCTTTCGTATGGTGTTGCAGTCAGCTTCTCATTGCTGGCAGAAGCACAGTTTTGGCAGTACCTAACCAGAACAGTTTGTGGGAGGAAAGGGTTTATTTTGGCTTACAGACTCGAGGGAAACTCCAGGATGACAGGGAAAACGATGGCAGGGGAGGAAAGGATGGACGTCACCTCAGGTCCACCTAACATCAGGTGGACAACAACAGGAGGAGAGTGTGCCAAACCCTGGCAAGGAGAAGCTGGCTGTAACACCCCTGAGCCAACCCCCCCCCCCAAATACACTGCCTCCAGGAGGCCCCAGTTCCCAAATTGCCACCAGCTTGGGACCTAGCATTCAGAATGCATAAGTTCATGGGGTACACCCGAGTCAAACCACCACAAACGTGTGGGAGATTGCAGCCAGAGTCTGAGACAGGCTGTGCTTTGCCCTGTTCATGTTTCACTCCCCACCCTGGATTCAGAGTCTGACCCTGGCCCAGGTTTAACACAGATACACACAGCATTAAAAAGGCATCATCTTATTTTATTACTGTTTTTCAATGGAGAGGCCCAGGGCTGATAGGAGAAGTTACAGGCAGGGCCCCAAGTTGTTGCTATGGACTTTCTCCAGATCCTGAAAGGATGTGTTTCCACTCTCCAGGTTTTTCCTGGCTGTGGGAGCTCATGTCTGTGTTACCAGCTGATGAAGACTCAAAGCAAGGGTCTCAGGGCCTCCTGCTTGTCTTTTGTTTCCTTCTGTTTATTTGCTTGGTTATTTTTTTATTTATTGACTGTTTGAGGCAGGGTCTCATTAGGCGAAGGTAGTCTTGAATTCCTGGTTTTCTTGCTTCCACCCCCCAAATGCTGGGGTAATAGGCTTGCACTACCATGTCTGGCTTATTGCTTGGCTTGAGTACTTTCATATAGATGATTAGAGAAATGCTCAGAGTGCTGTTTAATTACATTATGTTGGATATCACATGCCATTTATTTATAATCATGTATGATGCGATTTCATGTTTGTCTTAGAGGGTTGTTATAGCATCATGGAAGTGGATGGATTTTTCCTCACTCAGCAATTTTGGCTTAGGTGTGGAGGTTGCTGATGCCATACCCCCCAAAAGGGTGTGAAAGGGTTACTATTCATCACATAAAGAGGTGTTCTGGGGAGAACAGCAGGGCTCTATGCAGGCCCAAGATGGTTGAGAAAGGGAGCCTGGCTGGGCTTGAAGGAACCAGGGCTTGAATCTCACTGCAATGCAAAAGAGGATGTAACTACTCTTTATCCACAATGGAGCAGGAGGAGCCATAGTGTAGATCACAAGCTCTCTAACCTTTGACAGTAGAGTCAGCCCCAGCAATGCCACTCAGGTATTCACCCACAGGACTCCAAGTCATCATGTCACCGTGATACTTGCACATCAATGTTTATTTCAGCACTATTCACAACAGACCTTGGTGCCCACCAATGGAGGAATGGATGTGTATCTTATATGAAGAATGGAATTTCATTCAGCCAGAAAGAATAATGAAATTATGTCACTTGTGGGAAAATGGATGCAACTGGAGATTAACCATATGAAGCAAAATTAAGTCAGTCTCAGAAAGAAAAATATTGCATATTTTATCTCATTTGTAGATCCTAGATTTTTGCTTGTTTTTGTTTTCTTTTCGGTTTCCAAGGCAAGACCTCACTCTAGCCAAAGCTGGCCTGGAACTCACTCTGTAGCCCCAGACCAGCCTTGAACTCACAGTGATTCTCCTACTTCAGCCTCCTGAGTGCTGAGAGTAAAGACATCCACCACCACACCCGGCAGATTTGAGATTTTTATATCAATACACAAATCATATCTGTATATATGACATGAAAGTAGAGTGAAGCTGTCTAGGGGAATGAAGCTGACTGACAGGAGAGAAAGGTATAGTGATGGTATCGGGGAACATGATCAAAGTCCATGATATGTAGGGAAATGTCTTGGTGTACAATGAAGGGAGCCAATGAAATTGAGCCAGACTCTATTAGCAGAATAAAAGACTTTGAAGGTCTCATGTTTGGGCTCTAGCTGTAGCTCTTGCCTAGCATGTTCAAAGCCCCAGTTCTGAGCTCCAGCACAGCAACAAAACATTCAAGCTTTCTAGAACATTCCCATTGCAGGCCATTTTCTTCCTGCTATGGTCAAACACTTGAAGGCAGCTTATTTTTGTTTATTTATTTGAGAGAGACAGAAAGAAAGAGGGAGAGGGAGATGAAGGTAGAAAGAGAGAGAGAGAAAAGAGAGAGAGAGAGAATGAATGGGCACAGCAAGGCCTCTTGCCACTGCAAACAAATTCCAGACACATGGGCTACTTTGTGCATCTGGCTTTCTATGGGTACTGGGGAATCAAACCCAAGCTATCAGGCTTTGCAAGCAAGTGCCTTGAACTGCTGAGCTATCTCTCTGGCCTCTTAAGCACATTTTAACAATTACTTTATGGTCTTAGAAATGTTACAGACCGAAGAGAAGGAAAGTACTTGAGGTGGTGTAAAGCAGATAACACCCAAGGAGCTTTCCAGATGGCTTACTTCAGAAGCTGCTTTATACAGTGTGTAATCTGTTCAGCTTTTTGCCATTGGAAGAGACTTTCCACTTTATTAAAAGGGTGAACAAAGCTGGAAGTGATGGTGGCTTATGTTTATAACCCCAGCACTTGGGATGCTGAGGCAGAAGGATTGCTCAGTTTTAAGGCCAGTCTAGGCTGCATATTGAGTTCCCATACAAATGAATAAACACAACATGAATATGTATCTCAGATTGTTATTTGTGTATATGAAGCATCTAAACTAAGTCAGCCATTGAGGGTTTGACTCTCACTGTGGGGAATTCATCATCCTTAGTTGGAATGCAAATCTTTCAGGATGTGAGGCTTTTGATCCTGTTTACTGTTAAATAGTACCTGCCACATAATACACACTATAAAAATACAGACGGAGCCAGGCATGGTGGCACGCCTTTAATCCCAGCACTTGGGAGGCAGAGGTAGGAGGATTGCCGTGAGTTCAAGGCCACCCTGAGACTACAGAATGAATTCCAGGTCAGCCTGGACTAGAGCGAGACCTTACCTCGAAAAACCAAAAAAAATTATAGACAGATGGATGAGTGGGGGATAGACAGATTATCAAAGGTGAACAGAGGACGAAGGAAGGATGGAGAGTGAATGATGGGTGGACGGAGGTGGATGAATGTGGACGGAGTGGATGAAGCAGGCTGCCACTAGATGGCAGTGTTCACCCGGGTCTGAGCTACAAATGTTCACCGCATCTTCAGAGTCCAGGGAAGCTGAACTCTAGCTCAGAACTAAGCACAAATGCTTGAACCTCTGGGATCCAGTCCCTTCACTCCGAGGGGTTGTTCCTTCATCTACAACCAACCTTTAGGGCATTGAAAATGATGAGGTGTTTCTCTTTGGCAGTAACCTTAGGTATTATCTTATATTTCATCTCTCCAGAGTTTCAGGCCAAGGAAATGTGAGGATTAGAATTTAGATTAATGCCCATCAGAAATTCCAATGCACCCCAAAATTTAAGGAGTACCCGAATTCTTGTCTTAATTA
Organism: Zapus hudsonius; assembly: GCA_004024765.1. Taxonomy (NCBI): domain Eukaryota; kingdom Metazoa; phylum Chordata; class Mammalia; order Rodentia; family Dipodidae; genus Zapus; species Zapus hudsonius. The sequence continues at coordinate 43,875 of PVHP010007915.1, forward strand.
TAGACCATCAGATATTAAGATATAGTGGGAGTATGTAAGGGAACATGGGGAGTTACAGAGTTCTCCAGCCACCAGTGTGTTTTAACAGAATTTATGCTCTTCTGCTAAACAAGAAGGAAGGGGAAAGATCATGAGAAGGAAAGATTTAGGTGGAAGAGAAATCCAGCCTCTCACCACAGGGGAAACCCTATGGGCTCTAGAGAGTCAGAGGTCCTTCTTCTAGGTCATGTGAGTCAGGAAGAGACAGGATTATCTGCTCAGTGAGTATTTCCTGCCCCAGGTGAGCAGGGAGACAGGTGGTTGGTTCATACCTGACCCATCAGTTTTAGTGCCTAGGTTTTGAGCTCTAGCTTGACACCTCCCACTCAAGGGGAGGGGGTCTATGGAGCCTGCCTGAACTGTCACAGATAGTTCTCTGCAATTGATTTAGTTCAGATGTCTCAAACTTGGGATCCCAATATAAAGATAATAGCTGAGCACACACACACACACAAAGGAGACTGGGGAGATGGCTCAGTTTAAAGCCTTTTTCCACAAGCCTGATGACCCAAGTTCTGAGCCCCAGAATCCATGTAAAGTCAGGCACAAGTAGTGCTCTCTAGAATCCCAATTTACTTTTGACAGTGGGAGGGAGAATTCCAAAGGTCACAGGCCAGCTAGTCTGCTATTTGCAGAAGCAAGCCATGAGAGAGACCATCTTAAAACTAGGTAGAAGGCAAGAACCAACCCCCTGAGGTTGTCCTATGACCTGCACACATGTGACATGGCAAGAACACCCATACACATGATGCAGTTTAACAGGGTCCCTTGAAAGTAAAAGTGAGGACTCGGAGCTGTAGGAGGAGTATCAGGGTCATTTCACTTTGCTAGAGGTCAGAAATTTTGGAAAAATCTGGCCTTTCCTTATCTCTGCCTTCCTAGAGGAGTTCCCCTTTCCTAGGAGAGATGATCATCCCCTTCCCAGAAGGCTACATCTTTCCTAAAGGTTTGAGAATCCTGGGAAGAGTGTTATTTCCCAGAAATCCTGACCCCCCCTCCCTGGACACCTGGTTCAGTTCCCACCCCATAAAAGACCTCCATCTGGGTTTCTAGGTGTGCTTTCCCATATTCTGGGAACACCTGCTCCTGCTCAACTCTTCTCGTTAGCTTTAAATTCTCCCTCTCCTAAGCTATAGCAGTTTATATTTTAGCTCCCTATAATAATATCTATCTAAACCCAGTCCTCTGTCTGTGGGTTTCATTTGTCAAAATTCATAAGAAGAATCAGGAGGCTGGACTAATTGAGAGTTTTGTGTGACTTCTGGAAACCTAGCTCCTGAGTTATTTCCCATCAAAGACCTGAGATAGGGCTTGATTGCTCTCTGAGACACTCCAAATTCCCATACCATATACATACACACATGAGCACACACACAAATGAGCACACAGAGGATTTCCAGAGCAGACTTGACACCCCACCCTGCACTCACACGGGACCTTCCCTGGGCCACTGCAGCTGACCTGAGTCCTCACACGTGCTTTTCTTTTTGTGGTGCTGGGATTGAATCCTGGGTCTCCTGCATGTTAGATAAGCACTTTGTCACCCCATTACACCCCCAGCCCCCACATTTCCTTAGTTTTTGTGTTTTGTTTTGTTTTGAGACAGGGTCTCATATATCTCAGACCTGCCACAAACTCATTACCACAAAATTGTAAGTGACAGGTATTGTAAGTCTGAAAGGTCCTACCTGGAAATACCATAATTACCTGGGTGGAACCTAGTGGTGTCTGCTTCACTGTATCCTAGCTTTTAGCAGAGCCTCCTTGCTCTAGGCACGTGACCATATCTTTTGGCAATGATCTAAATCATACCTTTTTCTCATAGCAGTTTGATACAAGCATGATATGTAAGCATTTCCTATGCATCTATCACATAGAACCAGGCTCTCTATTTGTCTATAAAAACAGTACACTCTCACTGTCGAAACTAGACAGGTAATTGATAAAACATGAAAACACCTCTGGTGCACAGGAGTAGAGTGAGAATGAACAACAGGGTCTTTTGTCAGAGATATGAAAAATTATTCTGGAATAAAGATCACTTGCGCAAAAAATCTTTATTTACAAAATAGGAATGCTAATCCTTGCCCAAGCGAGTATAACAATTCAGAAGTTAAACCTATATCTCCATATTCCTCAGTCCAAGTCCCAGCTCAGATTAAGTCTTCAAAACTACTTCTTCAGTTGTTTCCTTCCTTGATGTATAAGCAAAGCTTTGTGGGAGGGAACACAGAGGGAGAAAACGGCTAACCCTTTAACTCCAGAAAGAAAGTGATTCCCAAGTTGGGGCTACAAGGGTGAATGGGGACTTGGAGGGGGGGGTTCAGACAGAGGACGACGCACTTATTAGAAGGAGGTCATTCTTGGATCTTTGGGACCCAGATGCGAGGACAGAGCTGAGCATGGCTGAGATTGTTGGGAAGCGATGCTGAGGAGAAACAGAAGGGACCTGGAGGTGGCACTGGGCTGGAGAGCTGCCCCACGACAACGTGGCAGATGGGGGCCTTCCTACCAGGGACTCTGGAGACATTTGCAGGAAGAGCATGCCCTCAGCTAGCATGTGGCAGGTCCCGGAGGCGGGAACAGCTGGAGGCTGTCAGCCAAAAGCACTCTTGGCAGCTGAACAGCAAGCTTTTTCCTGGACGATCTCTGAGGCACACTTCCAAGGCTGTCACAAGAGGCATTTTGTTGGACTTCCTCTCAGCCTTGCAGCGCACCCTCCCGGTGCCAAGTCCTTCTTTCACGGACTCCCAGCAGCGCTTTGACACAGGCCATCTCCCAGTCCGCTAATGAGCCCAGCATGCCTCCCTCCATGTGCTCTCAAGGGCTGAAAGGGGCCTGGGTGGTGGCCGTCTGTGCAGCAGCAAAAGTCACTCCAAGTGAGGGCGAGACTGGGGTGCAGGGAGAAACAGGACCTGGCAGTTTCCAGTTAATGACAACTGCTAAAGATGACCTTCAGGGTCACTCCTGATGCCCTGCACACCATGTGCCTTACTTTCTTCCAAGCACTGCTGTTTCTTTTAATCTCATGCTTAACACCTATAATTATGTTTATTTTATTTTATTTTTTTTTTTTCAGGTAGGGTCTCACCGTAGCCCAAGCTAACCTGGAACTCACTCTAGCTTGCTTCAAACTCATGGTGATTCTCCTACCTCTGCCTCCTGAGTGCCAGGATTAAAGGTATGCACCACCATGCCCAGCTACAATCTATATTAAAATATCTTTAATAAACACCAACTCTGCTTTAAAAAAAAAAAAGAAACATAATCTTCAGTGTAATTGGGATCATGTAATTCTGTCTGGATTTTCCCAAAGGTTCTCATGTTGGATGCTGTTATAACGCATTGTTATAAATCGGGTAGCTCAAGCCAGACGCTTTTTTCTTGTGGTTTCGGAGGGTGAAATGTTCAAAGCTGAGATCCTAGAGGAGCCATGTCTGGAGAGCTGGGTTCTTAGTTTACTGTTATGAATCTTCTCCATGTTGCCTCTCATGATAGAGGAAAGGAAGCAAGCTCTCCAGGCAGGCTCTTCTCAACAGTACTAATTTATACACGAAGGCTCCACCCTCGTGCCCTAGTCCCCTCCCAAAGGTCCTGCCTCCCAGGACGATCGCAGTGGGGGTTAGGATGCCAATATATGACAGGGGCCATAAACAGTCAGTCCATAACACTGTGGACTCAGAATAAAAACTTGGTCTTTGTTTTGTTTTTCTTCATTTTCTTTTCTCCTTTTCTATTTTGAACCTTGAGAGCTTGTTTGGAGGTTCTAGCAGGGGAGCACAGCTACTGGTATACCCTTGACCGAAGACTAACTGTTGTAGTTACTTTTGTGTTGCTGGGACAAAACACCTGACCAAAAGTAACTGATGGGAAGAAAAGAGTTTATTTTGGCTTACAGTCTCCAGGATGGTAGAACAGAGGCTGGACATCACTTCTTGCTGCAGCACCTGTCAGAAAACAGCAAGAGTGAGCTGAGCTCTGGCAAAGGGAAAGCTGGGTTACAACACCCTCTAAGCCCACCCAGCAACACATCTCCTCCAGCAAGGCCAATGGCCAAATGGCCACCAGCTGGGGACCAAAGCCCACTAGTTTATGGGTGATATGATTCGAACCATCACAGAGACTAACTTCTAAGTAGAATGGTGAGCAAGAGACAAGAGACCTCAGAGTAATGCTTTTGCTTCTGGGGCTTTCACTTTAGGGTAATGTTTTCTGAGCCCCGACAATATTTAATTTAGAAGAATGATTTAAAGAAACAATGCATACAAACTTACCCATTAGTCTCAACTATATTAAAATAACCTGATATATTAAACTCTTGGACTCAGTGAATGCTTCTTGAGATTTGTACTATGATGTCAGACAAATGACCAAGAAATGACTGGACAGGCTATTTATCTCTATATTACACAATACTCTCTCTACCCTGATGTACTGGAACATACAGTGACCATAAAATGATAGTGTAGTTCTGTTTATTGTCCAGGCAAGCTATTCATGCAAGATTATTAAGTTAAACAGGAAGATCATACAGTTTTAATTTATTTTTGAAAGAATCAAACAATGTAAAAAAGATTGGAAAACTATGACAATGTCTAGTTGCGGGACCTTGCCTCTAAGCTTCATCAGCAAAATGGAGAACTGATACTCTACTTCAGCCATGTGAGGAAGTGAATACATTTATAAACACACGCGCACGCGCACACGCACACACACAAAGTATTAGAAGAGTGCTAAGCACGTAAGTAGACAAATGTCACCTGTCCTAATTATCCTGATCATCTCTGCATTTTCCGAGTGGTAGACATTAGCTCCGCATTTTAAAAATTCCACATGGTTTCCCAAGAGTCCCACCAGTTGGTGACCAAGTGCTCAAGCATCTGAGCCCATGGAGGAGATTTCACATGAAACCACGTCCTCTGGGGAATGGTAGATGCACAGACAGGCCAAGAATGCGGTGCTCCTCAGTGTGAGGGGAAGGATAAGGAAAGGGGAGTGTGAGATGGTGGGGGGAAGAGATGAAGGGGGTTGGGAGAGAAGAGGAGGTGAGAGAGAAGGAAGGAAAGGAAGACAGAGGCCTTCTGAGAAATGGGCAGAGAGTGATGCCATTGATGGCTGATTCTGTGAAATTTTGGTAGTTCAGTTGTTGAAAAATGATGAAAATGCTGGATTTCGTATTTGTGTTGACACTGGCTAGGCTGAGATAGCAGCACAGATAACGGGTTCTTGAGGCAGAGGGATAGCAAGAGCATTTGTGCTTCTAGAAATTCATAGAAATCTTGACATTCTAAGTCTGGAAACGGACACAAGGCAGCCTGTGTATCTAGGGATGGTGTGTGTGTGTGTGTGTGTGTGTGTATGTGTGTGCGCGCATGCCACATTCACCAGCTAGCAACATTCAGTTTGTAGAAAGTGCAGGGTGACATAGCCCATAATGCAGAATGAAAGCGAAGTAAGTGATGCTCATACAAAGACTAACTCCACTTACATCTTGAAGCCTATCAGATCACACCTTTCTGCTATTTGAATGTATTGCTCCATATCCCTGACAAGCGATGTCTTCAGTCATAGGGAAACTCAACGTCTTTGGGAGAAGTCCTTTCCATTTTTGAACTATTCTGTGATTAGGTTCTTTTTTTATATTGCAAAAGTTAAAAATAAAAATTTCATCTATTATTCATTTAGCCAAAGCTGTGTGCTGGTTTTCTCCCTATTTACCTTACAGTAGGTACAAAGATGAGATGAATAAGATATAGCCTATAGCATATGGTAGACTGTACTATGTGTGCTTACTAGCCAGTACTAAGAAGCAAAATAAAGACACTTCCATGTGGAAATATGGATTAGAGGTGAGGAGGGCTTGTGATGATGAAAAGAACCCTCGGAGTCTCTGGTGTGGACATTTAGGCCATCAGGGACAGGCTGGAAATACAGGTGTGAGGTACAGCCACCTTCCATGTCTGTCCTGGAAAGTAGAAGCTCTTCTTTGCAGAAAGAAGTCCTGATATTTAAGATCACTGTTTTGCACTGCACTGTGGAAACTGAGAACTTAACTCTGGTGGGAGCAGACTCCTCACAACAGGACGGCAAGTGCAGAGGCTGTGCCCAGGCAGCAGCTTGTACCCCAGCCAGCGACAGGGGACAACCATGCTGTCTCCTTGGAGAACTGGGAGCCACCTGAGGTGCTACCCTGAGGAAGGGATCCTCATGGGTCACAAGAGCCAGTAATGACAGTCAGCAGACACTTGATCTCATGACCCAGATTCCTGGGCCTGCACACGCTCCCATTCCTCACTCCATGCTGGTGTGGCTCCAGGAAGCACACGTCACACCACCAGTCACATCTCCACAATTGCACTCTTGACTTATTTTATATGGTGACGAAATAACTTATTTCATTTTGAGACTGTATCTTATGTTGCCCAGGCTGGCTCAACCATCGTCGTTCTGCATGTCTCCAAGGAGCTGGGACGACAAGTACTCCAAATATCACCTGTTAGAATCTTCTTTTGAGACATGGTTTCTAGCCCAGGCAGGCTTTGAACTCAGTATGTAGCCAAGAACGATCTTAAACTTATTTTTAAAAATTTATTTATAACTTTTATGCATGTGTATGATATATTTTGATCACGATCCTCTCTCATACCTTCTCTCGTTCCATCTCTTTGTCCCTCTTTCCTTGAACCCTCTTCTGTTTTGGTACCTTTTTCTGTTTTTCTTGAATATATGTGTGTGATCCACTGAGTTTAATTAGGGTTGTCTGAGTGAGCATGGGTAGGGGATTATTTACTAGAGCAATGCAATTTACCCATAGCTACACCACTGCAAAAAATCTCTCCCTTTCTCCCAGCCACCATTAATTGCCAATAAATCCTCTGGGAGGGACGAGGACCTCAAACCCTCCATCATCCATCATGAAATGGTGGTTGGCCTAATATTGTGCAGGCAACCACAGTTGCTCTCAGGTCATGAAGGCAACTGGCCATGTCATGTCTGGAAGGCAGTGTTCCACGGCACACCTCCTCACCCTCTGGCTCTTACATTCTTGCTGCCCCACCTTTCTACAATGTTCCCTGAGCCTTGGAGGGGTTGATATAATTGTCTCATTAAGAGCTAAGCAGTTAAGTATTAAGCGCTCCACAGATACTTACTCTCAGCATTTTGATGATGCTTTTCAAAAAGTATACACACACACACACACACACACACACACACACACACACACATATATATATATATATATATATATATATATATATATATATATATATATATATATGAGAGAGAGAGAATATGTGTGTGGTTTATCAGAGCCTCCAGCTGCTGCAAACAAACTCAAGATGCATGAGCCACTTTGTGTGTCTGGCTTTATGTGGGTACTGGGCCATCAAGTGCCTTTAACCACTGGGTTATCTCCCCAGCCTTTGATGAGTTTTTAGTCTCCTCAGTAATCAATTCCAACTACAAAGAGAAACTTCTAGCCAAAAGGTGGGAGCAGCGCTAATCTAAGGAGCATAAACATAAATATTTAGAGGGTAATGTGATGATGGGTACAACATATCCATTTAGCCAAACAACAGTAGTAGGGCCTATGACCTTCCCAGGTTTTTTTTTTTTTAATTTTGATTTTGCCTGTGTGTGTGTGTGTAGACTGCGTATGTATGTATGATGTGTGCATGTGAGCATGCACATGTACACCCCATGCACATACATGCAAAGGTTAGCGGAGGATTCTGGGTACTCCTCTCTGTCATTCAAACATGTTCTTTCTTGACACAGGGTCTCTCCTTCACCATAGAGCTGCTACCTATCTGAAAATCCCAGTGATTCTCTGGTTTCTGCAGACTGGGGTTACAAACATGTGTGGCCACATCCAGTTTTTTTTTTTTTTTTTTTAGCATGGGTTTTGGGGAGTTGAACTTGGCAGTCTCTAGCTTAAGCAGCTAGCCCTCTGTCACAGTCAGCCAACATGCCACTGAGATGAATCTCCAAACCAGGCACAGTTTATGGGGGGAAGGATGTATTGAAGCTACAGATCCAGGGGAAGTTCTAAAACAGTGAAGTGGCTGCCCCCCTTTCACAGGTCCAAGCAGAGAGAGAAACCCATCACTAACACCGCACACACAATAGCAATCAGGGAGGAAGGCTCAGGGGGGAAATCTCCTTCCCCTTTATATAGCCTTAGGGTGGGGTCTTACAACCCTTCCCCAGACTTAATGGCTTCTTGAGCTCTGGAATTTCCTTCCTGCACTGCCCACAGGAAAGGATATTCACTTTCTAGCTCTCCTGAGCTTCCTTACATCCTGCCCCTTACTGAGAGGCTGCCTTCCTGTGAATGTCCTCAGAGCCCCACCCAAGATAATTACAAAGATCAAGTTGACAGTTGACAACAAACCTAACCATCACACCCTCTTAACCACTGAACCCAGATATCTCAGACATAAACTTTTGACTAGAATTTCAGTACTAAGCATGAATTCCATACCATATAGTGGGACTCAAGTTAGGGCAGTTGGTTACCCCACAACATTCATGTCGCTATGGCATATTTGGGCTCCTCTTGCTTGGCTGGTCAGTTGCATAGTTTGCAGGGTTCACCGCTAGGTAAGATCGTTGATGTCTTTTCTCCCCTAGCAGCCTGCAGAACACTTTCCCACATTATGACAGCTCACCAGCACAGAGGAAGCTTCCAGAGAAGTTTGATTTCTGAATATCCTGCAAATGAAACGTGGTATCACCTTAAAATTCTGATCCTTCAGTCTTCATTCTCCAAGAGCTAAGATTATAGATATATACCACCACTGTCAGTTTATATGGAATCAGACCCAGGGCTTTGTGCATGATAGGCAGGCATTCTACTAACTGAGCTACAACCTCAGCCCTAGAATTTTTAAAAAATTTTATTTATTTTCAAGCAGAGAAATACAGAGAGAGAGAGAGAGAGAGAGAGAGAGAGAGAGAGAGAGAGAGAGAGAGAGAGAGCGCGCACCAGGGCCACCACCTTGTGGGTCTGGCACATGTGGGCACTGGGGAGCCGAACCTGGGTCCTTAGGCACTGGAGGCAAGCGCCCCAACCGCTGAGCCATCTCTCCAGCCCAGCCCTAGAATTTTCTTGGGTTGCAAAGATGACTGTTTAGCTTTCTACTGTCTATATAAGTGGTCACTGTACAGTGTCTTCATCCAACCTTTCTTTTTTCTTTTGTCTTTGTGTCACAAAGCTTTGCACATCCTAGGCAAGTGCTCTACCATTGAGCTATCCTTCCAGCTCCCAATCTATTTTTTAAAAATATTTTTATTTATTTATTTTCAAGGAGAGGGAGAGAGAGACTATGGGTACATCAGGGCCTCTAGCCACTGCAACCGAACTCTAGATGCATGTGCCACTTTGTGCATCTGGCTTTACATGGGTACTGGGGAATCAAACCTGGGTCGTTAGGCCTTGCAGGTAAGCACCTTAACCACTGAGCAATTTTCTAGCCTCTCCCAATCTATTTTTAATTACAGATTTGACATCAAACCCTATGGCATTATCTCTTCAGAGACATTCTTCAAATCCCCTGTAGGAAAGGAAGGCTCCATTTAACAAGCCTCAAGTTGAACACCAGATACCGTATGATTTTACCATCCAGCTTTTTGTGCCCCTTGGTCAAAGATACAGCAAGAGGTTTCTCAAGCCCTTTCATAGAATCCAGACCTCTACAGCATTACCATAAGTCTCCTAAATTTATGAAAAGAAGAAGTGAGGTGTCTTTGGTCAAGTTTGTTCTCTCTCTCTCTCTCTCTCTCTCTCTCTCTCTCTCTCTCTCTCTGTCTGTCTCTCCATATATATGATGTCAAGTTATTTTCTGGTAATCACTATATTTTCTAAAAGCTCATGCACTACCCCTTGACAAATTCATACTGAGCTTTTGCTTCAGAGAGTTATTGAATATATTTAATAGAAATTTTCTGCAGGACCTTCTTTCTTCCCCCTTTTGAAAATTAGAATTTAGTCAAAATTAAATTTAAAAAATTTCCAGTTCTTCCACTATTTTATGTGATTTTCAGTGGTTAAATATCATCTGCAAATTTTTTGAAAGTTATCCAATACAAGAGACAAGAATTATTTAGTCAGTGGTATAGTTACTGGTAAAGTACCCATGCTGTGGTGAATAACCCTCCTCCATGTTCCTTTAAACAACCCTAATACAATTCACTGCCCCCCCCCTCTCTCACACACACACACACACACACACACAAACACAGATCCAGAGGACATTAGAGTAGAAGGAGATCTCAGGAATAATTGGGAAGAGGAAGAGGATCAGTGGGAGTGGGAGGTGGGCCAAGAAAGAGTAATGGGGTGAATACAATAGAATGCACACATATGAAAAATCATAATGAAACCAATTAATATATGCACTGATAATTTTTAAAGAAACATTTAGAATTGCTATATTGCTTCAGAATAGCTATTTGTTATGTAGACTTGGTACTGCTATTGCTAAAAGAACTTCCTCATGCATTTTTTATTGTTTTTAAAAAATATCTTTATTATGAATAAGTATATATATATTTTATGAGCAAATCTTGTGAATGTGTCCCCGTTTCCTTCCTCTCTGTCTGCTACCCACTAAGGTCCTTCCTCCGTGTGCATACTGGATCTGTCCATAGGGCAGGGGGATATGAACTGCACCAGAGGTAGCCAGTTTTTCTTTCTCCTTTTTTATCTTACCCCTTTGTTATTGTTGCTGAGGGGGGCAATGTCTCTGGATATTCTCCCCCACCATGGCTCTTACATTCTTTTCACCCCCTCTTCCTCTCAGTTCTCTGAGTCATGGTGGGTGAGTTTTGAGTCTGCTTTGTTGTTGAGATGTTAAGTATCTCTGGATCTTTGCCCTGGATTGTGTTCGGTGTTGTTGGTGTCTGTCTCCATTGACCTTTCATGGGTTATCAGACTTGCTGCGATGATTGGTCTCCTGTTTGTCTCTTCACTTTCTTGTAGGCTTCATTTGGGACCTGTGTGAAGGCTAGGTGTGATTTCGCTCCTGCCAGGATGTCAGCCATCATCTAATGTCTTATTGGTGGGTGTAGCCTCTCTGGTATAGTGGGAATTTCTCTTAGGAGCCCGAGTTTTTGGTCCCCATAGGATTATGCCATGAATCCCAGGTCCAGTTAAGGGTTCCTTGTCACTAAGCGGGTCTCTTAGCCAATCAATAAGCTGTTGATTACCCTCCTTGGTTTAGTGCCACTATTGCACAGATGAGCCTTTCTTGACTTGCTGGTCTCTTCCATAGAACCGTGTGTTCAGCATTCTTGTGACAACTGTCTAT
>PVHP010007916.1:0-55021 GCA_004024765.1 Zapus hudsonius
GGGGGCTGCTGCAGGCCTGTCAGTCTCTGCTATGCAGAGAAGTCTGAGGAAAAAAGCCAAAATTGGGGTGGGGATGTGCAGGGATGGAGAGGCACCAGCACACAGGGGGAGCCAGACTGTTCCATGTTCCATCACTGGAGCTTCTACTTAAATCTCTTGGTTCACTGGAGAGAGGGGACTGGGGTGAGGGGGTAGGAGGAGATGCTGTTTTTAATCTCAGTAGCCTTCACAAGGAACAAAAATAAGCCGCCAGAAGAGAAAGGCACAGCTGTTCTTTGCTTTCTTTGAGTTCTCCAGGTTTCCTGTTTTATCTAGTGTTGGAGCAGCTGCAGAGCCGGCCCAGTGTGGCTTTCCTCTGTGCCAGACACAGGTAGAAAACAGGTGAAATGAGATACAGCCTCGACTTACCACACTGTCTCCCCACGATGCCACCCTGGCCCTGTGCCTACCTTTACCGCAAGCCTCTCCTCTAGGTTGGCAAGTCTTATATCAATAATATAAAATGATTGCCATATATAAAAATGGAATGTAAATCATTTACATATGTCAGCACACAATTCAAAGAAAAGTATGGGATGGGTGCAATTATTACCAAGGGTCTCCTCAGAGTGAACACCAGGACATTTTGTTTATACATATAGTACCTCACCTTATGGCTTTGCTTCCTCTCAGCCTCCATGTTTTGAGCCTCTCAGCCTCCATGTTTTTAGGTTAACTGGTCACTTAACCTTTGGTTTCCAATTATTTTCCCTATCAAAGGTGCTGAAAAGTCAAGTCCAGATCTCCCATGTCTGGCTTGTTTCTCATCCTAATGAAAGCCAGTCAGAAGCTGTCCTGTGAGGCAGCCAGACCCGGTCAGTGAGGTGGAAGCACCCAGGGAGGCCTCTCCCCTAGAAGCCCAAGAACTCCTCTACACCTAACCCCATATTCACATTTCTGTGTGTGAGACAAGGTCTCACTATGCAGCCCAGACTAACTGCAAACTTTCAATCTTCCTGAGTAGAATTACAGACATGCACCACCACACCAGGAGTCTACTTTCACAACTTGTATTGAGCGCAGAACCCTGACTGAAAATACAGTGCCAGCAAATGCAAAAAGATCCCAATGTGGTGCAGCCTCACTATAAGGAAGAAACTAGACCATGAGCCGAAATCCACGGTAACCTCCATGGAAAGAAATGCTCAAGGCAAAACTGAATCACAGAGAAGAGGAAAAGGAAACATACTATCAAATCACATCTCCAGGTCTTTTCAGAGAATTAAGAATGATTTAAATGATAACATATAGGAATATATTGCAACTAAGAAAACTACTAATATTTTTCTATATGTAAAAGCCCATAGGTTTAGATAAGGCCTTTTAGTTGGTTATTCACTGTACTGAAGACAGTGGAAGAAAAGGGAAAATAAAAATATAGATTTAGAGGTCTTTTTGTAATTAAACAACGTTCTGTTTCATGTGCACATTTTAGGAGGATGGAGTAGATCTTAAATCTTGTTGCTCTCTGAGTATCATGGATCATGGTGACTCAATTCCATATTCCTTCTCTCTTTTTCTTTTTTTACCTTTCTTTCTTTTTCTGAGTCAGACTATGTCTACTTTTTTCTGGTCTATTTGGCATATGGATATATTTGGACATATGCACTCACTCATATTTAAATGAAAATGTTATTTTAAGAAGCTTAAAGGTTTACATGAATCATGGAAGCAGCTACTTGGTGGATTTCATTTTTCTTTCTGTGCTTAACTCCCTCTTGGTGGTAGACTTTGTCCTCTGCCCTAAAGAGTAAGGGATATGAGAAATTACATGTATTTGGGGGTATAACAATGGTCATTTATGGTTTTGATTTCTAAAGCTTAATTTCAGCCTTAGAATTCACTTTAGCCTTTGCATCAAGGTACATTTGATTGTGAGAGAGAGAGACATCTACTTAAAATGTCTCAAATAAGCATTTGAGACATTTTAAACATATAAAATTTAAGTTTGCTTTTAAACATATAAAATCGATATCCTCATGATGAGGATATCAATTTCCTATGGATCAGGAGGCCTCAGAAGGATCAACCAAACCAGGAGATCCTAACAATACTCATCCTCAGATTCCACCAAAGAGATTGTTTACCTACCAGGATTCTCAAACTTCTAGGTTTGTTGGTAAAAATGAGAGGAAGACAGAACTGGTTGACCTGCTCTGTGTATTGGTTCTCTTTGGCTTAGATGACACTTCTGTGGTCACTGTGGTAAAGTAAAGCGGGCTGGATTTATGTCCTACCTAAGAGCTACCAGGGAAATGGTGTAGATTATTGCTTTAGGCTTTATACTCATGCATACATGTATGTATGTTTGGGATTAAACTGGGGTGGAAGCAAAAGTTACAAATATCAAATTATAATATGTTCACTCAGGGAAGTGTCGTCAACGGACAAAGACTATCTTTATTCAAGGTTTTTGAAACATTCATATTGTTTGTTGTATTCACTGTTTGTTTCTACATTTCCAAGATCTCCTTGTTTTAAAGTTTAGTCAAATGTGGTGTGTTACGTATCTGTTCTTTGGCCCCTAAACTATACTAAGACCTACAGAAAATAACAATAAGATCAGCAGCATACAGTGAGTTTATTATGACTTGAGTTTTCAGACATATTAGTATGCTGTGGCTGTTATAATAAAGTGCCAGAAAGACAGGATTGATCAAGCATCAAAGAGCTTAATTTTTTTTTCACATTTTGGAGGCTGGAAGTCCAAGATCAAAGAGGCAGTGGGGTTAATTTCTTGTGACCTTTCTTCTTGCTTGCCATGCTTTCTCTGTGTTGCAGTTACCTTCTCGTTTCTGGGACAAACACCCAATCAGAAGCAGCTAATGGGTGGGAAATGTTTATTTCAGGATTACAGATTCCAGGGGAAGCTTCATGATGGCAGAAGAAGTATAGCTCACTTTCATACATCTACAGCAGAGAGAGAGAGAGATCAAGAGGAGCCAGAAAGCATGAGCTGACTCTGAACGCACAGGGATTGACTCAACCCCAAAGTCTGTCTCCAGCAGGGCTCCACCTCTCAAATGACACCTGAGGCTGTGGGGTCATTACATTCACACCTGGACCCTCAAATAACCTTCTCTTATGTGCTCTCCTTTTTATAAGGAAATTAGTCATAGTGTGTCTATATTAAGAATAAGAATAAGAGGCGTATAGCCTCATATTCTTTGCTTTAATCTAATCATTTCTTTTCTTGTCTTCAAACATGGTACTAGGGATTAGAACTTCAGCATATGGATTTCAGAGGCAAAATATTCAGCCTGCAACAATGCTGAAATGGAAACTACATTTTCCCACCTTTTGTCTGAACTATAGACTCTTGCTGGCATCTTCATTTCAACAAGCCAGTCCACCAGAAAGCTATCAGATCGATCGCTCTCAACATGACCTCTTTAATCCTGACAGTTCCAAGAACACCTTACAGTTCAGATGCTTCTCACAGCAAGCAAAGTTTTTCTCGACAAGCTCCAGCTAACATTCCCACAATCATTCCAGCCTCTCTTCCACCCCACCTTACATGGTTCTCCAAATGCCTGTACCACTGATGACAGGCAGGGCGGTTTCTTTTCTCTGTTCCTTTGCTTTGCTTTTCTCTTCTTCTTTTTTCTTTCTTTCTTTTTTTAAAAAATATTTTATTTATTCATTTTCAAGGAGAGAGAGAGAGAGAGAGAGAGAGAGAGAGAACACCAGAGCCACCACCTTGTGGGTCTGGCTTATGTGGGACCTGGGGAATTGAACCCTGGGCCTTGGGCACTGGAGGCGAGTGCCTTAACCGCTGAGCCATCTCTCCAGCCCTTCTTTCTTTCTTTCTAATTCATTTCTTTTCTTTCTGCTGACAAGGTCTCACTATGTAGCCAAGACTGGTCTCAAACTTAAAATTCCCCTGCCTCAGCCTCCTTAATGCTGAGATCACAAAGTATGGGCCACTGTGCCCCATGCAGTTACCTGTCCTATGCATTTTAGGTTCTTGTTTTATCTGCATTTAAATAATTTTATAGTGCTGTAAGAGATGATTCCACATTATTCTTTTCAACCATCCGTGAGATGCATACATATTCAATTGCAATTCAAATTAAATAGGGTTTATACTATCTAAAAATCTAACCTTGTATTTCTGATAAGTTCTATAAATATTTGCTCAGCACTTATCATATGCCAGGCACTGGTGGCACTTATTGCTTCGGGATGAAAAGTGAAGTCAGATTTTCAGAAATCCACAATCTAGCAAGGAAAGAAGACAGGCATGTAAACAAGAAACTGTCATCAATGTGACAAGCGTGGGAACAGAAATGCGTGTGCATACTCCAGGAATGCAAGATAGATTAATTTTACCAGAGGTGGTCAGGGAAAACTTCAGGTAGGAGAGCTGATATTGGAGCTAGAACTGGGGTCCAAGGCAAATTCTTATGAAGACCAAGAACCTGGACTCCAAGGGGAAACCCCCACCAACCACAGGCCTACAGAGAGGCTATACCCATTAGAATCTCGACAAATTAACAATGGTGGTCTCATTTAACCTATACTGATCTCACTCTCTATTGGAGATTCTGTTTGTATTTTTCAGAAGGCAGTGAGAACCATGGACAACCCAATTCCACCAACAGGACCTGAGATGATGGCTGACACCCAGGCAGGAGATGAACCACCCCTAACTCATCATCTAGGGCCCAAACTAAACCTTTGAGGAATTGGCAAGATGAGCAAGAGAGCTACCTCCACAGCAAGTCAGATAACCTATGAAAAGGTAAAGGAAACAGACACACAGAAGGATACTCAAAATAATCCAAAGCAGAAATCCAGAGACTCTTAAGATCTCAACAGTAAAGCTTAAAACTTAAAACTCACCCACCATGACTCAGGGGAAGAGGGGACAGAAAGAGTGTAAGAGCCATGGTGGGGGAGACTATCCAGAGGCATCCCCCCCTTAACAACAACAACACACACACACAAAAAAAAAAACTGGCTACTGCTTGTACAATTCATAACTCCCCTTCCCATGGACCATTCCAGCAATCCCACTGAGGATGGTCCTCAGTGGGTTGTGGCCACGAAGGAAGGAAATGGGGTGAGTAGCATCATAAGACTGGCTCATATAGTGTTTCTAATTATTAAAAATAAATAAGTTAATTTTTAAAAAAGAAACTTGATAAGAGGAAGAAGAGCATTTCAGGAACAAAGCTGCAGCAACAAAGACTCACAGGCAGACACCGCCAGGATTTCAGAGAACCCTGAGTCACCATCCCCTTTCTCTCTGTGAGGATCTAGAGCTCAGGGTTGAACAGCCTTTTCTTTTGAACTGTCAAGACACAAAGCATCTAATTATATTCCCTCTTCTCTAGACAGCAACTGTAGAGTTCAGACTCCAGGGGGCTCCTGCACACAGCAGCTGGTCTGAAAGAAAACACCTTCAGATTCCCAAGTACCTTCCCTCTGAAGGAGAGCCGTCAAGTGATTCCAAGGTGTTTTTATGGGGCCACTCTCCAGAGAATCGAAAAGTAAACTTACTTTTTGGAAAGTTCCCCTGTTATATATGATCATTTCCTTTCACAGCAGAAGTTCTCAGCCTTGATGATTAGGTTAAACTCACCTAGGTTAACTTTCAAGATGCCTATGCAGTTCAGACTGATTACACCAGGGCCTGGGCGGCAGAATTGCCAAAAGTTCTCCAGACAATTCCAACTTAAAAAGCTTGAAAACCACTAATTCAGAATTGTTTTCTCTCCCTTTCAAGTATTTCCAGGTTGTGGCCTGGATTCCAGGATAATCATGAATGAAGCCCAACATATTTGTAGATGATAACATCAAACATCATGCCAAAAGGCTGGACACCCTGATAGATGTTGAGTTATAATAAATCTCAAGTTTCTCCAGATTAAAATCAGAACGACTTGCTGCTTCAAAAATGGAATGGACAGACGCAGCTCATACTGACCTCTCCCCCTGCATGAAAGCTGCCTGTTTTATCTCTGTATTACAGCCTCCCTGTTTTCTCTCTGTGCATCCCTGTACACCAGCAAACCCTTCCCATGTGCTGCTGAGAAAAGGAATGAAGAGATTCTGACCAGCCCCAGAAGGGAAGAGAGGAACTACAGGCTGAGGGAAGATGGGTCGTCAGGCTTGATTTCTGTTTCTCTTGTTCCCTGGTTTGAGGAGATTTGTATCCATTACTTTCTCATTGCTGGGACAATGACTTACAGTGCCAGAGGATAGAGTCCGTCACGGTGGGTTAAGCAAAGCAGGAGCAGGAGACCAGAATCACATCAGCAGGGGAGAAGTACAGAGAGACGGAGATAACAGCACATGTGACCGGGCTATCACACCTCAAGGCCTACCCTGGAATCTTCATTGCAACTTGAGCTCACCTTCATAGCTTCACATGGTGGTCTCACAGAACCTCCTTGCAGGGACTTTGACCATGCTTCTCGTTAGTCTCATTGGTTCTCTGGAACCATGTGATGCAATAGTCTATCACCCCCCCAACAATATGCCATGACCATAATTCATTCTCACCACCCCACCTTATCCCTCCTCTCCATTGAATCTTCTTCTTTCCAATTACTTTCTCTTCTATTGCAACAGCATCATTTCCCACCTCCTAGTATGCAGGACATGTGTAAGCTAGGAGATTATGAATGTCATGGCCACTTTGTGTCTGGAATACAGTATTGCAAAGCACTCCTCCCCTTCCTTTGGCTCTTACCGTCTTTTCACCACCTCTTCCAAAATTGTCCCTGAGCCTTGGAGGGTGTGTGATAAAGATGTCTCACTTAGTATTAAACACCCCACTGTCTCTTCGTCCCAGAACCTAGATGAGTTTTGGTCCTCCCTAATGGTTACCACCATCTGAAAAGAGAAGTTTCTCTAATCAAAAGTGAGAGTGGCATTAATATATGGACATAGGAACAAATATTTAGAGAGTAATTTGGTGGCCATAATAGATCTATTTAGCCAGACAATAGCAGTAGTTTCTCCCTAAGGTTTATGACCTCCCTAGTCATGGGCTTTCGATTAGGGTTTCAGTATCAGGCATGTATTCCCTCCCATGGAGTGGGCCTCAAGTCCAATCAGAGAGAAGTTGGTATTCCCCCATAACAGACTTGTCACAAGTTGTCTCATTTGCCCTAGCAGGCCAGGTGTGAATCTTGGTAGAGTTCACTGCTGGTTAAGACCAGTAATGACTTTTCTCCCCCAACAGGATGAAAAGCACATTCCAGCATTATGACAGCTATTCAACAGAAAGGAAGCTTCCAGCTCAGCTCCAGCTTGATTTCTTTTCTTGAAGCCCAAGTACGTGGTGTCTTCAGCAATAGGGTCTTACCATGTGGTTCTGGAAGAATTGACATTATTATTAGCTTGAGCTTTCAATGGGCTTTATCTTGCCCTTGGAGTATCTTCCCTATTGTCCCAATGCAGAGTGATTGGCTTCTCTTTAGTGTAATGATTTCTTTAACAATTACAGTTGAAGCAGCTGCAGTCTCTGAGCCTGTGATTTGAAATTTGCCCGTGTTTCCTTCCCTACAAAACCTCACATTTTCTGGCTCTGGAATTTCATCTCTTGCCCTGTAGATTTGCATTAGGACAGTTAAAAGAAGCTATGTCACAGACTCAATGCTTTTCTGCCTTGATATTTCCTCTACCAAAGCACCTTAGTTCATTACTTGTAATTCAACTTTGCTTTGTTGTCAGGGAACAAGCAGAATGCAGTTTATTCGATTTATTTGTCAGTGCATTAACTACCTCTACCAGTTCCCGATAGAGTCCATGTTCTCCTCGGAAACCACATGAGCCAAGACGTCACTGTCTGCATTTCACTCAGCCTTCTTGTGATGGTTAGGTTTTGTTGTCAACTTGGATCTTTTTAATTATCTTGGGTGGGTCTCTGAGGATGTTTATAGGAAGGCAGCCTCTCAGCAAGGGGTAGGATGTATAGAAGCTCAAAGAAGCTGAAAGTAAACATCCTTTCCTGTATGGGCCATACAGGAAGGAAAGGCCAGAGCCTCAGGGAGTAAACAAGTCTGAGATAAGGCTGCAAGACCCCACCTTAAGCCTATATAAAGGAGAAGAAATTCTCTCCTTGGCCCTCCTGCCTGTTCCCTGTTCTCTGTGTGTGGTGTAGGTGATGGGGTTTTTCTCTCTCCTTGGACCTGTGAAAAAGGGCCAGCCTCTTTCACTGTTACAGAACTTCCCCTCAATCTATAGTTTCAATAAATACTTTCCTCCTCCAAATTGTGCCTGGTTTGAAGATTCATCCCAGCGGCGTGTGGCTGACTACGAACACTTCTGGTCACTCAAACTCCCACCAGAGTGGCCTGTTGAACTGTGCTTACAGTGTCTAGTCCAAAGTTTCAAATACTTAACATAATCCCCATAAAAAAAGTTCCAAAAAAACTAAGAACCACATAGTCAAGTTTATCACAGCAATGGCCCCCACTTCTCAGTTTTGGTTTTCTGTATAAGTTACTTTCTCATAGCTGGGACAAAATACCTGACCTTTAGCAATTTATGGAAGGAGGAGCTTTCAGCTTACAGTACCAGGGGGTAGAGACCATCATGGCAGGAAAAATAAAATATAGGGGCAAAAAGCTATTAGCATATCATCACATTAGCAGGAAGGAAGGAAGCAGGGAGGGAGGAAGAGAAAGAGAGAGAGAGAGAGAGAGAGAGAGGACCTGCTGTACCACCCTGAGGCTTACCCCCCAGAACCGCACTATTTCCTTCAGCAAGGCTTTACACCAATAGCTGGGGATTAAGTATTCAAACACAGGAGTCTATGGGGGACGCTTACATTCAAACCACCAAAAGATTATAGGATGGAAGTATGAAGGGGATTGGGTAGAGGAAAGAGGTATAAACCAATCAGCCACTGTCCCAGTCAGCCACACACCGGGATGAACCTCCAAACCAGGCACAGATTTATTGAAGAGACTGGCCCCCTTTCACAGGTCCCAGCGGAGAGAAAGTGGGGGGGGGGCTCACCAATACCACATACATACATACCAGCAAACAGGCAGGTATGAGAGAGTTCCTTTCCCTTTATATAGCCTTAGGACAAATTCTTGCAACCCTTTCTCAGACTCGTATTTTACATGATGTACTATTATTAGTTTGTGGGGGCCAGTGGCAGACTGTCATGGTTTGATCCAGGTGTCCCCAACAAATGAATGTGTTCTGAATACTCAACCCCCAGCTGATGGCAGTGTGGATATTAGAACCTTGCTGGAGCTGTGTTGTTGGGGGCGGGCTTATGGGGTTATAAAACCAGCTTCCCCTTGCCAGTGTTTGGCACACCTTCCTGCTGCTGTTGGCAGTGCTCTGGCGGAGGTGATGTCCACCCCTCTGCTCATGCCATTGTTTTCCCTGCCTTGTTGGGGTCTCCCCTCGAGTCTGTAAGCCTAATAAACCCATTCCTCCACCAGTCAGCCACAGAATGTAGAACAGGGGAATTCATAGTGAGATGAAGCCAGGTGCTGAAGTCCATTGAGTCAGAATGACTGACTTCTCATCAAATCAGCCAGCTGATGCCTGTGGATAAAGCATCCCACACAAG
This sequence comes from Zapus hudsonius, assembly GCA_004024765.1. Lineage (NCBI taxonomy): Eukaryota > Metazoa > Chordata > Mammalia > Rodentia > Dipodidae > Zapus > Zapus hudsonius. The sequence continues at coordinate 9,587 of PVHP010007916.1, forward strand.
TGCTGGTTCCAGCTAAGCTGCTCACTTGTCAGCATTAAAGTGACATCATGTAAACTCACAGGCAGATGCCAGACTTGATGAAAACCCATGATTCACTCGGAGTCTGTTGAGCATAGACAGCTGACTGGATGACCTCTAAGGCCCATTCTGGCTTTTTAATTCTTGCTTTTTCTTTTTTGTTTGTTGGTTTTGTTTTTCAAAGTAGGGTCTCACTCTAGGTCAGGCTGACCTGAAATTCACTATATAATCTCAGGGTGGCCTCAGACCCACCATGATCCTCCTACCTCTGCCTCCCAAGTGCTGGGATTAAAGGCATGCGCCATCAGCTTGGCTTTTTTTTGTTTGTTTGTTTGTTTACTGGCTTTTTAATTCTAAGATTCTGTGATTCCAAGTGACTGCCACAAACCTAACATGTCCCAAACAGTTCACTTAAAAGAATTTCCAAAGAGCACTGTGTTCTGGTGCCATTGCATTTTATGAGAAAAGTGGGTCCTGCCATTCTAAGACAGTCTCTCTCAATATATAGTCCAGGTTGGCCTTGAACTCCTAATCTTCCTGCTTCTGTCTCTTGAATGCTGGGATTATTGTCATGAGCTACAATAATAAGGGAAAGAAATCGCCAAGTGACAATTTCCAGCATAGAAACAGCTGTTTCAGTGTGCCCATTTTTCCAAAGCGGTCCTCGACAGCAGTATAAAAACACAAACCACTGTGTGGCATAAATCTTACTCACCCTTCTTTCTGACTAAAGCAGTGTTCCTTTGGGACCACCCTTTGGAAGCCATACCCACCTCCCGTTGCTAGGACCAATCTGTCACCCTTCTGTGGCTTTCTAAGCTTACTTGTTCAGAGGCACCATGGGGGTTTTGGTCTCTATATTCTGATCACTCTGGGTAGTAAACATTGTGCCAGTTCTTTCTGGACTGAGAGCCATAGTCAGAAAGAATTGAGTGTAAGCAGGGGCTCTGCCTAACAGGTCTCTGTGCTCCTGCTGAGGTGGCAGCTGTAGCTCCACACCCTGTCCCCACCGGAACTTTCCCTCCTGCCCTTTTAAAATCACTTATCCTGGCTTTTCTTCTTCTTGCCAATAATAGCTCACAATTATTTCACATACAGTACTCCTCTCATCAAGGTGTACAATAAACAATCCAATTATAATAAAAAGTATAAACGGAAAGTACCGTTTCCACAATTCTTTGATGGATGTAAAAATACAAGGGAAGACCTACCATAGTTTCATTCTAGTCATGAGTTGGAAACATTGGTGGAGTTTGGAATATAATTATTGATTTCTCAACAGAAGAATTTCCTGTTTCTGGAATTTTCTCATTATATGAAAACCTGTGTTAATAGGAATCCAACTACTGAAGCAGGATCACTTGGGATGTTTTTTATAGACTACAATTTTAGAAAAAAAAGAACAAGAAAAATAAGCATCATTGATATTATATTTAAATATCTTTATTTATTTATTTGCAGGCAGAGAGATAGAAGAGAGACAGACGGAGAGAATGGGCATGCCAGAGCTTCCAGCCACTGCACATGGATTGCAGATGCTTGTACCACTTCATGTATCTTGCTTTATGTGGACACTGGGGAATCAAACTCAGGTCTAGGCTTTGCAGGCAAGCACATTAACCACTGAGCAGTTTCTCCAGCCCAGATTCTATATTTTAAAAAGAATAAGGGATATTCTTGTTTATAACTTTTGCTGAGGATATAATCAACAATATATGATGGATAGTCAGAAAGATTCACCCCTTCTTAAAAATCCTCAAACTCTGAAGAACTATTAATTACACCCTCTGGTAATTCCATGTCTTCAAATCAGCTAGAATTGTGAGAATCAATTATCTGAGCTAGGGCTGGAGAGATGGCTCAGTGGTTAAAGCACTTGCCTCTAGTGCCTAAGGCCCAGGGGTTCAATTCCCTAGTACCCATATAAGCCAGACCCACAAGGTGATGGCCCTGGTGCTCTCTCTCTCTCTCTCTCTCTCTCTCTCTCTCTCTCTCTCTCTCTCTCTCTCTCTGCTTGAAAATGAATAAATAAAATATTAAAAATAATCTGAGCCAAACAGTAACAGTTATAATTCCATGTCTGGAGATAGAGCATATCCCTCAGATGAAAGATCATAGCTAACCAAGATCTTACAATTCTGAGCTAGATATGGTAGCTCATGACCATAACCCCAGCATTCAACAGACTGAAGCAGGAAGATTAGGAATTCAAGGCCAACCTGGATTATATTGAGAGAGACTGTCTCAGAAAGAAAAAAAAAGGAGCCTTGACCTAGTCAGAAAGAAATTTTCCCAAGTAGAGGACAAGAAATCCGGTTCAGCCAGTTCCTCTAAAAGTGGACATAATCAGGCTGGAGAGATGGCTCAGCAGTTAAGGCACTTATCTCCAGTGCCTAAGGACCCGGGTTCAATTCCCCAGTACCCACATGGGCCAGATGCACAAGGTGGCGTCTGTGTCTGGATTTCCTCTCTCTCTCTCTCTCTCTCTCTCTCTCTCTCTCTCTCTCTCTCTCTCTCTCTCTCTCTGCAAATAAATGAATATAAAAAAGAATGTAATACATACTATGATAATCTTCAACTTGTTTAAAAAAAATGGACATAATCAGACTCCAGAACCCTCCTTTTGCAGGAGGCTGGCATCTGAGAGAAAAAGTAGAATATTTTTCATATATAAATTTGCACCATGTTTTCAGACAGAAGCATATTTATTTAAGAGGAGATTTGAAACTCAGATAAACTTTGCTCCCTTTACTAGAATCTATAGAACAAAATATAATTTAATTACAAAGTGGCAAAAGTCTTTTATACATTTTATTTTTCCATTCCACTAAATTATACAGGCAGTGTCATTATCTCTTTTATATGTCATTTTCTAAGAGTTAGGAAGATCACTGTGAGTTCAAAGCCAGCCCGAGACTACATAGTAAATTCCAGGTTAGCCTGGGCTAGAGCGAGACATCACCTCAAAAAAAATTGTTTCCTCACTTTGCATAAAGTAGCTTCTTTTTAAAACACATGTACATGTAGTACTGTTTTGTGTGTGTGTGTGTGTGTGTGTGTGTGTGGTATGTGTGTAATGTGTGCATATACACATAATTTCCTAACTATAGCTTTTGATTTGGGACTATAACTCTCTGTTCTGCTTGGTCATCTCTTAAGTACATTTACTTTGATGGAAAAGAAGATTATTATGTAAAAAGTTTTATATGTAAGGTTTAAATTTTTTTGAAGTATTTCTTCATTTGTTTGTTTGTTTGTTTATCTATTTATTTATTTATTTATTTATTTATTTATTTATTTATTTATTTATTTATTTATAAACAGAGAGAAATAGAAGACAGACAGACCGAGAGAGTGGGTGTTCCAGGGCCTCTAGCCGCTGCAAACTCCAAACGTATGTATCATCTTGTACATCTGACTTTAAGTGGGTACTGGGGAATCAAACCTGGGTCATTGGGCTTTGCAGGCAAGTGCCTTAACTGCTGAGCCGTCTCTCCAGCCCAAGGTTTAAAATTTTTACTGAGGAACTATCAATGTTTGTCAAGTCAAAAATTTCAGAATAAAGGTAAACATTTAGTGATCACTGAAGACAGGAAAGGATCCTGAAAAAGGAATGCCTAACTTTTGCCTAATTAACAAATGTGGCGAAGTAAAAGAGAGAGTAGTTAAGAGCTAGGACAAACAAGGACATAAATAACATTGCAAAAGTCCAAAACAGATTATGCACAAAGACATGTAAGCACAGTAAAACAAATAGAAAAGGGACTGGAGAGATAGCCCAGTGGTTAAGGCGCTTGCCTGCAAAGCCTAACAACCTGAGTTCAGTTCCCCAATACACATGTAAAACCAGATGCACATAGTGGAGTTTGTTTGCAGTGGCTAGAAGCTCTGGTACAATAATTCTTCTCCTTTCTTTCTCAATCTCTCTCCTTGCAAATAAATAAATAAATAAAATATATTTTAAAATAGAAATGGCAGCCACCAGGTATCAGCCTAGTATCCTTTAAAAGAATCATTTTCTTGAATAAGACGAGAGGTCTGCAAAAGAGGGAAGATTCTAAAGACAGGTCATTTCAGTAAATATCTTGCAATGTCAGAGACAGAGTGATTCGGTGTGAGTTATGATAAAAATTTATATACTGGGTTGAAATTTTTTATACTGTGTCACTTTTTTCCACCAGACTCTGAGCTCATTGATGGAAGCGGAACAGGTTTTATGCTTCTTCGTATCTCTGGTGTCTAATTCAGTGCCTGGAAAATGCTAGGTTCCTACTTCATTTTCCCCCTGTATTCATAGGCACTTAAATAAAACATCTCAACTGAACTGCATAATGAGCAATACAACGCGCCAAGAATTCTTACGTGGCATATTTTACATATCCTATCAGTGCCCATTATCTTGTTCAACCCTCTAGCAGCAAATGAAATAAGTAAGATTTAAAAGTAAATATTTCAATGACGTTCAGAGTCTACATAGCCAGGAAGAGGCTGCAGTTTAATAATAACCAGAAAAGAAAAAACAACAAAAATCACACTATATTTTATAATGCCCAATACAGTATTTCATTCAAAATATACTCTTACCTTCAGCAGCTGTTCTATAATAGTGATTCAGAAAGCTGTATATCCATATATGGACCTCTATACAGCACATAAAAATTTCACCCAAAATGCGTCAAAGACTTAGTATAAAAACTAAAACCATACAACTAGAAGAAAATCTAGAAACAAATTTTCAAGACCTTGGATTGCTGAGCAATTTCTTAAATGTGGCGTCAAAAGCGCAAACAACAAAAGAAAGATTAGACAGGCCAAACACGATGACATTTTAAAAATCCTATGCTTTGGGCTGGAGAGATGACTCTGTGGTTAAAGTGCTTGCTGGCAATGCCTAACGGCTCAGGTTCGATTCCCCAGTATCCACATAAAGCCAGATGCACAAAGTGGCTCATGTATCTTCAGTTCACATGAAACAGCAAGAGGGCCTGGCATGCTCATTCTCTCTCTCTCTCTCTCTCCCTCTCTCTCTCTCTCTCTCTCTCTCTCTCTCTCTCTCTCTCTCTCTCGTCTCTCCCTCTTTGTCTTTCTCTGTGCTTGCAAATAAATAAACATTTTTTAAATCCTATGCTTTGATGGCAATGTTAATGAAGTGAAAAAGACAACCCACAGAATGTGAGGAAACACTCACCAATTGAATATATGATAGAAGTCTTAGACTCTATAAGACATTATTAGGACTCAGTAGTGAAAGAATAATCTACTTTAAAGTAGGAATGGGATTTGAACAGAATTCTCTCTGAACAGCCATACGAATGGTTAATAAGCACATGAATTCATTATTCAGACAACATTATTATCTTTTAGGAAAATACCAGGAAAGACCATTTCAGACCACTAGACTGACATTCTTCAAAAGGACAGACAACAGCAAGGGTTGGCAATGATGTAAAGCAACTGAAGCCTTCTTAAGCTACATGGGGATGTAACCCGAGAGAGCTGCTTTGAGAAATGTCTGGCAGGTCTTCAAACAGTTAAATGGAGCTACCAGTTAATCTAGCAATTCCTCTCCTATATCCAAGAGAAATGAAAACACGCCCCCACAATAACTTGTACATGAACATTTATAGAAGCATTATTCACCACAGTCGACGAGCAGAAATAACCCAACTGCCCATCAACTGACACACAGGCAAATAATATCCATAGAACGCAGTGTTGTTCACCAATAAAAAGAAGTGAAGAACTAACCGATACATGTTACACCAATGATGAACCTTCGAAGTATTATGTTAAGTGAAAGAAATCCATTAACAGGACCCTATATTGTTGGATCTATCCAGAAAGGGTAAATCTACAGGAATAGAAAGTAGATTAAAAATTACCTGGGTCTGGAGATGATGAGGGATTGAGGGGGCGATTGCTGAAGGATACAAGGCTTCTTCGGTGGTCATGAAGATATTCTAAAATAAATAGTGGTTATGGGCGTACAACTCAGAATATGCTGACAGTTATTGAATTATACACCTTACATGGTAAATTGTACAGAATATGAATTTATATATATATATATATATATATATATATATATATATATATATATAGGTTTTTCAAAGTAGGGTCTCGTTCTAGTCCAGGCTGACCTGGAATTTACTCTGTAGTCTCATGGTGATCCTCCTGCCTCTGCCTCCTGAGTGCTGGGATTAAAGGCATGCGCCACCACGTTCGGCTTCAGAATATGAATTATATCTTAATGAAGGTGAGATCCATCTATGATGACCCTCCATTTGTGATATGCATGGCAACCTAGGTACTCCTTCAGAGAAGGACTTGCCCAGCTGTGAAGAATGTAATCAGCTGCCTCCTCCTTCAGACTGGGACTCAGAAACAGAGGGCAGACTTCTCTCAGGTCACTCCCTTCCCAGGAAAGCCCACACCCCAGTGAGGTCAGGGAACATAACCCTGACAATTCTTCTGCCAGGACGAATCTGACTGTACTGCTCACAGCAGAGCTCCATACTGGGCTTGCTACAGCTTAGTCAGTCTGCTTCATGGTTTGACTTCTCCTCCAAGTTCCATCCTGCTTCCTCCCAACTTTCCTTCACAACTATGGCTCTCTGATCTTGAACCCTAAATTAACTCAGCATCAGCCTTTCAGGACACAATCTGTGACAATGTTAAACTTAGACATATCTCCCGTATCTCAGCGGTATCACTAAAACAGAGGTCACAGAAAATAAGAAAAGAAACTCAAGAGGTGACAGAGGAGGAAGAAACAAAAAGTGAGGAATGGGCTACAAACAAGAAGTTGGGTGCAGACTCTGCAAAAGGCTCAGGACTTGAAAGACAGAAGCTTCTGGAAACAGGTGCAACAGCAAAGCTGCTGACAGGAAACTGGATTAAAATCAATAACCAAATGATTACAGTCCAGGTCTCTTCTTTGATCCTTGCATAAAACTAGAAATGGGAAAATGGACTGAGGACACAATTTGCAGATAATCGGATCAGTTGAGAAGGGGGGAGTTTGCAGCAGAAAGTGGGGATGCTTCTTTCCCTAATCTCTCTCACAAAGACCAGGGTGTCACTCTCAGACACTAGATGGGAGATTTTTTTTCCCTGGAGAAACTGAATGACTACAGAGAAAACATAACCACCCAATACGAACTGAAGCCTGGGGGGGGAGGGGCTCCATGAACAAACACACTGACTGCCACTGTACACTGCTTTGTGCATCAAACTTCCAGTTTCGCAGTTTCTCATTCTTATTAAATATCAATGATCACAGGCTTACCTCCTATCTGAAGAAAACCTTCAGCTTGAAAAAGAGGCCCAAACATTCATTTAAAAAGGGGGAGATTGCTCAGTGAATAAAGCCCTTGCTTACCTGAATTCAGATCTCTCATAAAAGCTGGAAGCCATGATGGGTTTCTGTTATCCCAGTAAATTGATGAGGAGACAGGAAGCAGAAACAGGGAAACTCCCTGAAGTTGAAGGGCTAGCTCGCCCAGCAAACTCAACAGTGAAGTAGAATGAGAACAGGAGACCCTGCCGCCAATGAACTGTATGACAAAGACCAACACCCAAAAGTTGTCCTCTGACCTCCACATGTACTCTGTGACATGAGCACACTTGAAACACACACACGCACACACTCATACACACACACACACACACACAGTGAAAACAAAAATCCTATTTGCATTTTTCAGAAGACAGTGAGAACCGTGGACAACCCAATTCCACGATGATGAGATGATGGCTGACACCCAGGCTGGAGATGAGCCACTCCTAATTTATGATATAGAGCCCAAATGAAACCTTCGAGAAAGAGGTGAGATGAGCAAGAGACCTACCTCCATAGCAAGTCAGATAACCTATGAAAGGGTAATGGAGACAGACGTGGAGGATACCCAAAATAGTCCAAAGTAAAAATCCAGAGACTTTTAAGAGCTCAACAGTAATGCAGACTTAAAACTCACCCACCACGACTCAGGGAATTTTGGGAAAGAGGGGGTGGGAAGATTGTAGGAGCCATGGTGGGGGGAATATCCAGAGGCATTGCCCCCCCACAAAGAAAACTGTCTACTGCCTGCACAACTCATAACCATCCATCCCATGGAGCATTCCAGCAACCCCAAGGAGGAGAGATTCGTGGATTAGAGGCAGGGAGGAGGGAAATGGGGGTACCAACACAAGACTTGTTCATACAGAGTTTCTATTTTTTAACAATTGAAAAAAACAAGAAGGAGAAAAGGCAGCCTGGAAAACTCAGTAGGGAAGTCCAGGTCCAGGATGAGGCAAGAGACAGGTTCTCAAGGGGAAAATGTCAGGTTTGGTGGTAACAGGTGGAATCCCAGAACTTGGGAGGTAGAGATGGGAGATCAGGAGTTTGAGTACATACTCACCTACTTGGCAAGTTCAAAGCCAGCCTGAGCTACATGAGGCCTTTCAATAACATTGAAAGGGCAATTAAAGTTAACAGTGGGTGTGCAGGGAACAAAAATCATGGTCTTCTCTTTGTCCTTAATGCCACACCTGTGCAACCTCACCTGATTCCTTTCTTTCAACTGTCCTAACTTAGGGGACCTAGTTAATGCCTGTTTATTTTGGGCAATCTCGTTCTTTGCCTTTCAACCCAGTTTTTATCATACAGATTCCTATTTTGTTATATTTCCCATAATATCTGATCCATTGTCTACTCCAGAAACCCTTGGTGATTTTGTTTCTACTTAGGCATGATGTCAAGTAGCTCGCTGTATTGAAGAAAAAAAGAAACAGAAATGTAAGTATTTCCTTAAAAGAAACATTATGAAGAACTGTGTGGATCATGGTGTTTCCACCCCCCTTCAAGAGAGCATGGTGGGAGAGTGGAAATAAATGAATCCAGGTAGGTGCTGGGGACAGCAGAGATCTGGTCAGTCAGAGACACTGCAGGAAGGGGAGAATTGTTAAAATGATCCCAGCTCTCCTTCAAGTAAAGCTCAGGTACTACAGAAGCGCCAGGGCTGGCAGCATCCCCGTGACTATTACTATTTAGATTCTCAGAATGTGCCCATCACTGAGCCCTGAGGCGCTTGTACAGAAACAAACACATGTTTCAATATTTACTCTTTAGGACCGGAATCCATGATGGTACAGTTGTCGATATTCCCACAGCCATCAGGCAAATGCTTGACTAAACAGATGGTTTGGCCAGGATTTTTTTTTTTTTCTTTCACTTGGGTAGGAGGTTAGTGGCTTGCGTAGCCAGAATTCTTAATTCAATATGTCTGCCTGAGTGTGTTCTCTGAATACCTTAGAAGCACCATGTGGAGTGGGGGGAGTGAAGGAAAACAGGGATTACTAATGGTATTCTGCACTTAAAAAACCACACCACTTACATACCAAAAGTTTTGTTAGTTTGGGGCTGGAGAGATGGCTCAGCAGTTAAGGCACTTGCCTCCAGTGCTGAAGGCCCTAGGTTCAATTCCCCAGGACCCACATAAGACAGATCCACAAGGTGGTGGCCCTGGTGCTCGCTCTCTCTCTCTCTCTCTCTCTCTCTCTCTCTCTCTCTCTCTCTCTCTCTCTCTCTCTCTCTCCTTGAAAAATGAATAAAAAAAGCTTTGTTAGTTTCAAGTCATTTCTGGTCTCTAAACTTTCATGTGACTTTGCAAGACTCTTAAGTCTTGATTTCTTCATCTGTAAAATACTAGAGTTTTCTTGCCTACTCTCAAATTTTTAGAAGGATAAGGCAAGTTTAAGTTGTGTCAAAAAGTTTGTAAGTTTTAAAACATATTATCATCTTGATAGCCTAATGTAGTTATCAAGTTTCACTATTTAAACCTTAATTTTCTGAGAGGGAAAAAGAAATTTTTAAGGGCTTTGTGCAAAAAACTTTACTTATGGGGCTGGAGAGATGGCTCAGCTATTAAAGGCATTTGCTTGCAAAGCCTGATGGTCTGGGTTCAATTCTCCAGCACTCCGGTAAGCACAAAGTGGCACATGTATCTGGAGTTCATTTGCAGTGGCAAGAGACCTTGGCATGCCCATTCATATTCTCTCTCTCTCTCTCTCTCTCTCTCTCTCTCTCTCTCTGCTTGCAAATAAATAAAAACATTTTAAAAAGAAAAAAATTTACTTCCATAAAAATTACTTACCAAATATTTTTAAAATTGACAAATCATTTGAGATTGAGGAGGGAAATAATTTATTTTTATTAATTCAAAAGCCTATACTGTACAAAATATTTTTTTAAAATGAATAGAATTTGGGTACAATTTTATGTAAGACACAATTTTATTATATTTCAAAATTTTTAAGTAGGTCCTAGTAAAAGGTGGCTATATGAATACTTTGGGCATGTAATTGTTTCTAAAATCATTCTCCTGTTGAATCCACAAATGAGAAGAACAAGTGAATAAAAACAAATCATCAGAGTTTAAGAAATACTGGGGAAGAACGAGGAGAAATCTTTTCTGGAAAAAAAGATGAGGATCAGAGAAAATATTGTAGGAACACATATTTTAGTATAAGAAGCTTCAGCAGGTATAATTATTTAATATCTAGATTATAGAAATTGAAAATACCTTTAATTTTAATCTCTCTGTGTCCTGAGGTTGAACAGAAACAAGATTCTTAACATGAATAATGAGGACTGGGGAATGGTTCAGTGGTTAAGCGAACTTGCTATTAAGAAGAAGAGCCTCTCAGCTCACCACAGCCAAGTTCAACTCTCCAGAACCCACATAAAAAGCTGTGTGTGGCCATGCACTTCTCCAACCCCAGACCACAGAGGATGAAGACCCGAGTCACTGGGGCTCGCTGATGGAGAGCAGCTCTGGGTTGAGGGAGAGACCCCATCTCAAGGAAATACGTGGATGAGAAATAAAAGGACACCGAATGTTCTCTGGTCTCCCCATGTATGTGAACAATGAGCACACATCTGTTCACACTGCTTATACCACACATCACACCACATCATATACATACTCCTTGCACACAAAATAATATCAATATATCATGTAATAGATATCACCACTTACCAGGGATGACCCATTGCGTTGGTCTGGGTTCTATCCAGCAGCTGTGTGGTTTTGAATGAGAAGGAGGAACCGGCACCAGGTCACCCCTGGGATTTCCTCAGTCATGAACTGTAGGCCATAGGGTTTCTTGTCACTTTGAAGACTGTTCTCTAACTTATTTAAAAAATAGTAAAATGGAGGTGACGGGGGGGGAGGGGGCTGGAGAGATGGCTCAGTGGTTAAGGCACTAACCTGAGTTTGATTCTCCAGTGCCTATGTAAAGCCAGATGCACAGAGTGGCACACACATCTGGAGTTTGTTCGCAGTGGCTGGAGGCCCTGGCATGCCCATTCTCTCTCTCTCTCTCTCTCTCTCTCTCTCTCTCTCTCTCTCTCTCTCTCTCTCTCTCTCTCCTTGCAAATAAATAAATATTTTTTTATAAAATAGTAAAGTGCTTATGTTTTATTTTTGATTGAAAATGGATCACTCGGGTGATTCTGAAGATCGGCATTTTGTAAATAAGAGAGCCAATTGGCTATTTCCTTTATGTTATTCTGCAGACACTGCAGAAACTGGTAAGTGCTGAAGTGCTGCCACGAGTCATGTGACAGCTGGGATTAAAATGTTTGACTCTTGTGTTTTTATTGCTTGGCTCAAGGCACTGACCTGAGCTAGGTCAGGCTGCAGCCACTCAAAAGCATCTTGTCAGAAAGTAGCTTTTAGTTTGATTTCCTGTGGGGGTATCGGAAATTTCTGAGAACAAAAACAATTCACTTACATAAAACACTGCTTGAAGGAAATAAAAAGATGTGGTCACAGTATTGAAGGAGTAAGTTTAGTACTGTTGTTTATACTAAGGAATAAATGGAGAGGTTGCGTCAAATTCAAATGTTTTATTTGAAAACTGTAAAATTTTTTATTGGATGTATTGCTCAAAGATGTCATTAAATAGGTAAGTGACAAGAAAATAAGGATTTTTCATAAATTTGTAGATTTACCTATATTCTTGTTTATTATAATTTTAATCATATTATATGTCTTTGTATCTGTTTTCTTGTACTTAATCTCGGAATTTGTGACTTAGTTTTATGTTGTGGAGTGCAGTTTTAGATATTAATTATCCAAAGCAGAATGGTATTCCATTTTGTGAATATACTGCTGTCATAGCCATGGGCTTCTGGGATGAATCTCCAAACCAGGCACAGTTATGGGAGGAAAGGATTTATTGAAGCTACAGATCCAGGGGAAGTTCCATCATGGTAAAAGAGGCTGCTCCCCTTTCACAGGTCCAAGCAGAAACAGAAACCCATCAACAGAACCACACACACACACACCAACAAACAGGCAGGGTACAGAGAGAGAGATTTCCTTCCCCTTTTATAGCCTTAGGGTGGGGTCTTACGACCCTTCCCCAGACTTGCTGACTCCCTGAGTCACTGGAATTTCCTTCCTACACTGCCCAGACAAGAAAGGATGTTTAGTTCTAGCTTCCCTGAGCTTCCTTAAATCCTGCCCCTACTGAGAGGGCTTCCTGTGTACATCCTCAAGAGACCCACCCAAGATTACTAAAAATGTCACCTCATGAACCTCATATATTTTTCTTTCTTTTGTTTTCTTTCTTTCTTTCTTTCTTTCTTTCTTTCTTTCTTTCTTTCTTTCTTTCTTTCTTTCTTTCTTTCTTTCCTTGCTTCCTTCCTTCCTTCCTTTTTAGCTGTGCTGAAAGAAAACCAAAGGTCAATAGGTTAACAGTGTTTTCAGTCATACACAGAAAATAATTTAAAAACATAGATAAACACTATCTTTCAAGGGACAATACCTCACATCAGCTTTGCAAACCGACTGAACCAGGAGGCACTAGTGATCATTAGTCTGTTAATCCAATAATTAAGCATTGATGGTCTCAAGGGGAGATTTCAGCAAAAGCTAGGACTAGGGGTCAATCGTGATTGATTCCTGATTAGCCTTGAAACCCAGCTGAGGTTTGTGAAATTATAGCAGCCACATGACTGGAGCATGGTAGCTCCTTCTCTCTCAAACGCATTGCTGGCCATGATGCCTTTAATCCCAGCACTTGGGAGGCAGAGGCAGGACCATCGCTGTGAGTTCAAGGCCACCCTGAAACTACATAGTGAATTCCAAGGCAGCCTGGGATAGAGCAAGACCCTACCTCAAAAAACAAACAAAAAATTTTAGTATGAGTATTTCTACAGGTTTCCTCTTCAGTCTATTTAAATTCAAAGTTTTGGATATTCACCAGTGAAAAGCCTTAAAACAGTCTTCTCTGTACAGTTTTTACCAACAATGCTACGTATTTCTCTTCTATCATGATAAGATCCAATTTAGGCATTATCGACCAAGTATTTACGGAAAAAGTGTTACATAGGCAATACAGAAAAACAATCAACCCTTCATGTTGTTGATTTAAAGTTGAACTAACCAAGTAGAGCTCCTGTGATATTTTAGAATGAATAGCTCTGTAAAGTAGAAAAAAAAGATAAATGAGAAGTAGTTTATAATCACATCTCATTAGACTAAGAAAAAAATGAAAGATAATGAAATAATAGAAAAAGAAGGTGGAAAATTCATAGAGCATCAGGGTCTCCAGAGGGTGAAATTTAATTTGAGGCATGAATGATGAGAAGGAAAGGCCAAAGCAAAGTGTTAGGAGGGAACAGTAGAATTGGCAAACTGAATTAAATTTGTATTAAAAACTTACTTTTTAAATTGACAAGCAAAAAATGCACATATTTATCATATTCAATATATTATTTTGATACATATTTTAAGTTGTATTGACATCATGTGTTACTCCAGCTTACTGCGTGCTGACTCTGAGAACAGCCTCTCTGTGCTCTTACCCCAATACCCTTCCATTACAGACCAAGGGTTGAAGACATCATCTTACCCTTGGGAAGAGCTACAAGGTAAAACCATCTCACTGGCTGCCTCGCACTGCCCCCACCCAAACCTCAAGAGGTCTCTCTTGTTTATCCCGCATAAAAATGCCTATGGTAGGAATTCTCACCCAAGTGGAGGCAACTCTGCTCAGGACTCTTGATCAATTAGGAATTGCAAAGTACCACAAAACAAACCATTTCGATCCCTTCTAATTGCCTACTGGCTCAAAGACCGATAAATAGATCCCCAGGGTTTCTCCAGTTGTTTCTTCTTGGTGTTGGAAGCATCTGATCTGATGCATGTTACTGACTGTTGGTTGCCATTCCCTTCTTCCACTTTTCTGCAGGGATCCTCCAACCATTCCTGCTCCGTGTTGCTCAGTGCCTAGCTTGATTTTCCATTTTCTTTGCTCCCCCTCTCAGTGAGGCTACTCCAGTCACCTTGGCTGGATGTTGGTAAACGCCTGATTTGATGTTCTTTTCTTTCCTTTCTGTGTGTGTACATGTGTGCATGGGTTTGTCTACATGTACGAAGTGACACATGTGTGTGACAGTCGGAAGACAGCCACAGGGTTGCCTTCTGCCTTGAAACGGGGTCTGGAAATGCCAGACTAGCTTCTGAATTCTCCTGACTCCTCTTCCTGCTGCTGTGTGTGCTACGGGATGATAGATGTGCCCGCTCCTTGCATACGGGGTACATGGGTTCTGGGGATCTGAACTCTGGTGATCAGCCTCGGTGTTCTATTCTATATCTACGGCTTTCCATCTCTTCTTTTACTTCTTCTTTCAATATCTTAATAAACTCACCCACTCAAAATCAAAACTAGGCCATCATAGATCATTTTTCCAGACAGACCACATGTAGACAAAGTTATATATACTTATTATAATGAGAACACTTAAACTCTATTCTCTTAGCAGTTACCAAGGAAGAAGAAGGAGATGGAAACAGAATGGAGACAAAGGATAAGGAGACCAAAGAAGAAAAGAAGAAGAAGAAGAAGAAGAAGGAGAAGAAGAGGGAGAAGAAGAAGAAGAAGAAGAAGAAGAAGAAGAAGAAGAAGAAGAAGAAGAAGAAGAAGAAGAAGAAAAGAAGGAGAAGGAGGAGAAGGAGAAGAAGAAGAAGGAGAAGGTGGAGGAGAAGAAGGAGAAGAAGAAAAAGAAGAAGAAGAAAGAGAGAGAGAGGGAGGGGGGAGAGGGAGAGAATGAGTTAGTTAAAGACATTATCAGTAGAATGTTCAGACCTAAAAAAAAATTGTTCAGGCCTAGAGTTAGATAGTCTTGAGAGAAGATTGTCTAAATAACCAAAGATTAAAATGGTGAGTGGCTGTTTACAGACACACCAGAAGAGAAACAGAGACAGAAAGTCCAAAGGAGACAGATGATAGCATTCAACCAGAATAAGTCAGTCCAAGTCACAGGGGAAAAAAATCCCAAACATGTAGAGAAGGGGATCCATTTGCCTTTATTCCTCTGAACAATCTGTGGAATATTCTTCTGAAGACTGGGTGACATTCATAAAAGCAATTATGCTGAAGTTTTGCCGAGTCAGAAGCTGTGGGAACATCCAACCTCATGGCTGGAGGGCCTCACTATAGTCTGTGGAGCAGTTCTGAAGCAGATTTAGATCCAGAACTTTCTTCCCACTTTCATGTATAAAAGAGATGCCATGTGGTACCTGAAACTTATGAGTCTATTTTGGGGGATTTTGAAAATGGGTGAGATTTTCTGCTGAGCAGGTAGGGACAGAGCTAGAGACAGAGTTTTATGACGAGTTTTGTATTTAGAACTTTACCCTCAAGGAAGGTTGACCACATAACCTGGGTTATACTATGCTAATTATTTTTAAAGGCTACTCAGAACTCCTCTTTCATCTTTGTATCTATAACACTAAACACAGCTCCTGACACGGAGAAGGTACTTGATTCATACTTCTTGGACACATTAATAACTTAAAGAATCCCTCAGCTCAGAGGCTTATATGGGTTTCTGTAAAGCAGAGGTCATTCTCCAATTTAATCTAAAGTGTGCCAGGAAAACAAATAAATAAACATAAAATTACTTCTGAAGTAGACAACCATCAGGCTGTGAGGACGGAACATTCAGAAATTAGCCCTGATTTCTCACTGATTCCAAATTTCCAGTTACTTTCAGAGATAGCCATTTTGATAACACTAAAACTTAACATGTCAAAAACTGTCCCCTTCAAAATAGTACATTTTCCTAAATTCTCCATTGTCATTAGTGACACATGTATCTTCACTTTGTCCTTCTTCACAATCCCAAATTTAATTCTGGCTTTAAAAATATTTTATTTATTTATTTGCAAGGAGAAAGAGAGAGAGAGAGAGAGAGAGAGATGGAGATAGAGTACAGGTGTGTCAGGGCTCTAGCCACTGCAAAGGAACTCCAGATGCATGTGCTGCTTTGTCTTTCTCACAATCCTTTTTCCTGACGTCTTTAGGTTATGGAATGCCAGCACAGGGCTCATATCCTAGAACTCAGGATAGTTTAGCGCCCTCATCGGCATATAATTGGGAAGAGACAGATGAAGCATTTAGGTTCTGGGAAAGATCAGAGGTCCAGGGGGACATATTTTAGGAAGTATAAGGTGACCATTTTCATTAAGTTGTTTTGCCACTTAAGGTACATTTCTTTGTCTTTATTCTTTCTTTTCTCCTTCCTTCCTTCCTTTTTCCTTCGTTTGTTCCTTCCTTCATTCCTTCTCTCTTTCTTTTTCCCTGAGGTCGTCTCTCTCTCTCTCTAGCCCAGACTGGGGCTTGAACTTATGGTGATCCTCCTACCTCAACCTTGCAAATGCTAGGATTAAAGGCGTGGTTGGAGCCACCACTCCCAGCTAGTCTTTATTCTGAATTTTTTTTAAAAAGTTAGCTTTTATAAGTGAATGAGGGTGATATCTCTTTCCTCAAGCTCTTACTAATTATAGAGATCAACTCACTTTGAAGAGTCAAATTCAAAGTTGCAAAGAGAAAGGTCTACATATGTACACATGTGTCTTGCTTTGTAGAAATTCAGGATATAGCACAAGACTAGTCCCACATAGAGCACTCAGAAATTTACATCATAGTTCCTGAGTTCCCCTGAGTCATGTTTTCAAAGTAGTAAGAGCCACAGCGAATGCTATGAGACTGCTTCACAATCTGTCTTTTAAAGAAATTTTATTTATTTTTTTTCAAGCAGAGAGATATAGAGAGAAGAGAGACAGTCAGAATGAGCCTAAAAGGATCTTCCAGTCACTGCAAACTCCAGATGTATGTGCCACTTTGTGCGTCTGGCTGTACATGGGCACAGGGGAATGGAACCAGGGTCCTTAGACTTTGCAGGCAAGCACCCTAACCACTGAGCAATCTCTCCAGCCCTCCACTACCTGTCTTTAAGCAAGAAAAGAACTAAATCCCTGACTCAGAGGGTTTTCTGTGCTCTTTATGATGGTCCCCCAAGGACAGCAATAAATCTTACTGACTGACTACAGCTTCTCCAATGTCCCTGGAAAGCCCATTTTGGCTTTTCATTCCTCTGATAGGAAAGAAAGCCTTGCTAGTGAACAATTAAAAACAGCATTCTTTATTCTAAGCCAATGTCTTCCTTCTTTCCTCTCCTCTCCTTCACCCCTCTCCCGACTTGGTCCATAGAGAATAACTGACAAGTACTAGTCTCAAAATCTTTAAATATATAATCAGTAGGAATTTAATTCACCCCCCTTGTCTTTCCTTCACCAAATCACTATACGGAGCCGTGGACTGGACGCTATGGCTCTCTGCCTTGTAATTACATTTTTGTGCTTCTGTCTATGAACCACCTTGAATTTTTGAATTGAAAATACCTTGAATTTTCATGGCTGGATTTTCATCCTGTTGTCCAGTTTTTCTCACTTATCAAGGTCACTAAAATTGTTTCTTTCAACTCAGCTTGGCAAATATATGTGTTCCTGAACCTTTGGCACCAGAAAACTGTAAACCATGGCACTATACGAGAGCATGTGTTCCTCCAGACAACTAGGAGAAACCAGGTGCCACCACAGGCCGCAGAAATAAAAGAAATGAATGCCAGCCCATGAGGAAATCAGCAAGTGATCATCAGAGAGGAGCCACTCAACTCAGAACTGATGACATTCCCTGTGAATAAAATGATTCCTAGGGATCTGGAATGAAATTACATAATCTGGGTAATCTCAAATAGTTGGCTATTTACAAGTTCCCTGGCCACTCAGTGTAGAGCAATTCAATAGGAGTTCTTTTATTCAGCGAATTGTAACTCTTGTTTAGGTTCCAAAATGCTCCGTTAGTTTTCTTCTTAGAACAGTGACCCAGCGGTGACCCTGGTGATTCAGTTTACTTGTAGTTGTCTAACTGGGACCCAGATAATTTCAAGTGCAGGAAATGGATTCTTGTTTCACTGATAGGAAAAAAAATCATAGCTTCAGTGAAAACGTAGAATAGTCACGAGTCAGTGGGTGAACCAATTGCCTTGGGTGAGACACACTGGGTCATATTGCCTTTGTGACTATTCGTTTGGAGAATGGCGATTTCTAGAAAAGCAGATAATTCCAGGTGTATAATCTAGAGTTTCTTTTCTTTTCTTTCTTTCTTTCTTTCTTTCTTTCTTTCTTTCTTTCTTTCTTTCTTCCTTCCTTCCT
This sequence comes from Zapus hudsonius, assembly GCA_004024765.1. Lineage (NCBI taxonomy): Eukaryota > Metazoa > Chordata > Mammalia > Rodentia > Dipodidae > Zapus > Zapus hudsonius. The sequence goes on from PVHP010007916.1 coordinate 28,159, forward strand.
TCCTTCCTTCCTTCCTTCCTTCCTTTCTTTCTTTCTTTCTTCTCTTTTTTGCAACTCTCTACTGTTTCATCGCAGTTCTAGAATATGAGCCCTGTGCTGGCATTCCTTAACCTAAAGATCATAGGAAAAAGGATTGTGAGGAAGACCAAAGGAAATAGCAAAATACTAAATAAGTTACCAAACCAAAGCAACATTGACATATATATGCCAATAGCCTGTTACTTAAGTTCTAGATATATGGTGCCCAGGATAAATACCATGTGAACTACTTGTATCATTTCAAATTTGGGGGTTATATCTGAAAAAGTAAAGTTATATGAGTAAGACATTGATTTTAATATAAATTTTAATATGGATTTTACCTAATCGAATATACAATATTATCATTTCAACATAAACTCTATAAAAAACACCAAGGAGACATTTTTCATTTCTTGAAATCTTATTCATACTTCACATTTATGGAATATCTCAATTTAAACTTCATTTCTAGGCCTTATTAGCCACATACTGGCTACTGTATTTATATAGTGGTTTTAGATCACATATCTGACTTCAATGGAAATAAAAGAAAGGAAAAACAGCAAAGACGAAAAGGGTGGACCAGCTCTGTGGTATTTGCTCCATCATTTCTCCAATACTTTCCCCTGTTACCATATAGAAAAATACTTTGGAAGTATGATGTGGTGGTGTAGTAGTTTGTGTGTCCCCCACAGACTCAGGTGTTTTATTAAAGTTTATCTCCAGTGGCCTGGCTGGAGGAGGTGTCACCAGGAGCGGATCCTGGGGTCCAGCCCAAAGGTGTGTTTGGGGGCGGATCTGATTTCTAGTTCAAAGGTATGCAGAGACATCTGAGCTCTGCCTGGGTCCCTGCTGTTTGCTGACCGTGTGTGTGTGTGTGTGTGTGTGTGTGTGTGTGTGTGTGTGTGTGTGTGTGAGAGAGAGAGAGAGAGAGAGAGAGAGAGAGAGAGAGAGAGTTGCTTTTTTGGTGCATGTGCTGGTGATGATATCTCTCTGCTTGGATGTATGGAGCTTCTTCCATCATACATGGAACTTACCCTGGATCTGTAAGCTTGAAATAAAGTTCCTCTCATAAACTTTGCCTGGTTTGGATGTTCATCTCAGCAACGTGGAAGAGGACTATAACAGATCATTTGAATGAGATGTTCCTCACAGCCTCCTCATGTGTTTTAAATGTCTGGTCCCCAGCTGGTGGTAAATTGGAAGGTGGAGCCCAGCTGGAGGAGGTGTGTTGCTGGGGCAGACTTTGAGGTGTTACAGATCACCTCCTCCCTGCCTGATCTCAGCTCACTCTTGTTCTTATCTCCCAGCAGCTGTGTCAGGACATGATGCCTAGCCTTTGCTATGCCATCCTTTACTGCCATGATGAACCTTCCTTCCCTTGGAGACTATAAGCCAAAATAAACTACTTGGGTCACCTGGCTTGTCCCATGGGCTGCTTTTGGTCACTTGGTTTGTTTCAGCAACATGAAGATAACTACAAAAAGAGGGAATTCTCAAATTTATTTAAACAGAGCTCCATCTAAAATTTCAATTCCTCCCCATCTTACCTGGTTCTCTCTACGCTGTGTTCCTTATCTTGAGGTACTGTAACATTTTAATATATGATATTGTCAGTTTAGTGTTATGTTGATTCTTTATTGTCTGTCTTCCTCGCCTATGGCATAAGGAGGAGGAGGGCAGAGAGGTCTAGGTCTAGTTAGGTCACTATGGTATACAGTAATTAGACCAGTGCCTTGCATACAGTAGGTGCTCTAACAGTAGCTGATGAATGTGGGAGATGAACAGAGCTTTGAATCTCATAAGTTTACGGAAAATGACACTAGAGCCCCATGTAAAGTGATTCTTCAAAGCCAAGCTCGTCAATGGCAGAATTAGTGCAAAGACCAGAGATTTTAATCTAATTATCTGATAGGTTTTATGTCATTCCATATATGAAAAAAGACAGAAAATAATTTATTTATTAGGCACAAAATATTACTTCTGCTATTGACAGTACAACATATTTACATTGGATTATAAATTCCTTGTGGGCTGATACTGTTTTATTCATCTTTTTAATCGTCCACTCCAGAAGCACAAAAATGTTTTATGCATAATTGATGCTGATTAGTAAAAGAATGAGTGGTCGATGATATCTATATACACTACTTGGTGAATTTTTATTTTCCTGGGGAGACAGGGAAGTTATTGCTGTGTTCACCACGCATTAGTTTTCTACTGCAGCCTAGAGATTGTGCAATGAGGTGGACACGCCTTCTGCTACTATTCACAACCAGCCTCTGGAGCCAAACCACCTCAAATCTTCAAAAAGAGTAGAAGTTTCTAGGGGCGGATTTTGACAGCTGTGTGGTTTCTCATTCTCCTTAAAGATTTGTCAGGGCCATAAGTGCTGCTGTATTGAATCAAGGTTGGAGCTTCTGTTCCTGGGCTTCTGACCTTCTCTAGACTGAAATCAATATAGTGGTGACAATGTTGTTGACTAAATAAGTCACCCACCTGTCCACTGGGCACACCTGTGGTAAAACCCAGCTATTACAACGATGTGACTATATCCATTGGGGTTTTTATGAAAATAAAATATAATTTTTTTTATTTTTTAGATATTCTTATTTATTTACAAGCAGAGAAATATAGAGAGAAGAGAGACAGACAGACAGAATGGACATGCCAGGGTCTCCAGCCACTGCAAACAGACTCCAGATGCATGTGTCACTTTGTGCATCTGGCTTTATGTGGGAACTGGGAAATCGAACTTGGGTCATTAGGCTTTGCAGACAAGCACCTTAACCCCTGAGCCATCTCTCCAGCTCTATAATATTTTTTTAAATAATGCTCACCAGCATCCTTAATCCTTTGTCATCCCTGAAAGGATGGAAATAGACAATTATTTTTTTAATTAGGAAAGGATGATGGAGAGAGACATTTGTTATTTAGCAAACTGATACATCACAAGTACACATCTCTACACTTTAAAAGGATCCCTAAGAAAGACTCTGGATAAGAATTTAATAATCTTTAATATCCTTTTGAACTAAAGGTTATGTCCCCATTTAAAAGCAAGACCCAGAGAAGTCCTATTTGCATAGGAAATCCATAATCAAAGTTTACAACAACATGTTTCTGGCATCCTAGTAACTTGCTCAGTGTGAACATATGCTATCTGGTCTGTTTTTAGAATCATAAAAAAAGCAGTGCTGGAACTTTGGGGAAAGCTTAAGGTACAAACCTAGGACATCTAGTAGCAATGTCCCTATCATTGGCCTCAAAGCTTAATGGAGAATTTCAGTGACTTAAAAATCATTTGTTTTTCTTTGATTTTTTAATTATCTTTACAGTACCAAAGATTAAAGGCTATTAAAATTGTGCCATGTTTTATAAATTAATTTGGCTAGAGGTGTTAAGATGTCTTCATTTGCTATGGCTGGGATCCAGTTCAAGGGAGAGACAGTCTTCAAGAGCTAACGCTGGCCTGGATTGGTGGCATTTTATTATTAGGCAGATGCTAAACAAACGCAATTTGGGTTTCCATCTGTGAACTTCATCCCACATTAATCTGATTCTGAAGCAAGCCAATGTAGCTAGAGAAAAATAACATGATTTTAAGGATAAGAAGAATAGTTTAAAATCCCATTGGTCACTTGCCATTTGACTCAAGAAAATTATTAATCATTCTTTAGCTCTTCTAAGCCCTAAAGTTTTTTTCCTTTTCTATTTTTTGGGGGTCAGGGTTGCGCAGTCTAACTATATAGCCTAGGTAGACCTCAAATTCATGATCTCTTGTTCAACCTCCGGAGTACTGGGTCTATAGGCATGTGTTGCTGAGTCTGGTTTAAGCCTTTGATTTTTTCATCTGAAAAAAAAATGAAAGGGGAAAATTCTATGTGAAGAAATCTATGAAGCAGGATGAGAATAAGAATGTAGGCTCAACTCCATGAGCAATTGGCTTTCAGAATGACATGAAGAAAGGATGTGTGACAGACTGCCAGGGCCAGTAGCAGAATGCATCCAAGAGCAAAACTCCCGGAATTCGGAAACCCACACCCTTCATCCCCCCCCCCCCCCCCCCCCCCCCCCCCCCCCGTCCCCTAGAAATCAGTTGCAGTCTCTGTGTGTGAGGTGAGGAAGCCTTGATGTGTGCTGGGGTGGAAGAGAGATGGGGAAGGGAAAAGAGACCGAGAGATGAAGTCTAAGTGACAGTGAAGATGGTGTTGTAAGACACTGAAAGGTCTGAGCGGAAAGGTGACAAGTCATACAGGGACAAACACTCACTAAGCTTTTCGTGATATGGACCTAGTAATAAAGAGATATCCAGCCGGGTGTGGTGGTGCACACCTTTAGTCTCAGCACTGGGAGGCAGAGGTAGGAAGGAGGATCTCTGGGAGTTCAAGGCCACCCTGAGACTACATAATGAATTCCAGGTCAGCCTGGGCCAGAATGAGGCGCTACCTGGAAAAATCAAAACAAAACAACAACAACAAAAGAGATATCCAAATTTAGAAATTCAATATGATGATAAGCTTTCCTGGTGAATAGAGATAAGGGAGAGTTTGCTCACAATTTAAGATGGAATGTTGGAGAATTAAATGTGATAATGTATGTACTGCACTTAACACAGGAACTTGCATATAGTGAAAGAGTGATATGATACTTTTTAAGAATAGGGGCTGAGAAGCAGGCATGGTGGTAAATGCCCAAATCCCAGCACTTGAGAGGTTGAGGCAGAAAGATCATGAGTTCAAGTCCAAACTTGGGCAGTATAGTAAGTCCAAGGCCAGTCTGAGCTAAATAGCAAGACCCTGTCTCAAAAAAGAAAAGAAAAAAGAATAGGAACTGGGCATGCATATCAGTGATATAGCACTTGCCTCCTGTGCAGAAACCCCTGGGTTTGATCCAGAGTGAGCAAGAGAGAGAGAGAGAGAGAGAGAGAGAGAGAGAGAGAGAGAGAGAGAGAGAGAGAGAGAGAGAGAGAGAGAGGAAGAAGAGGAAGAAGAAGAGGAGGAGGAGGAGGAGGAGGAGGAGAAGGAGGAGAAGAAGGAGAAGGAGAGAAAGAAGAGTAGAGGGGACTTTTAAAAGTTAGGGCAGTGAGAGAGTTTCCACAGGAAAAAAGAAGCTTTGCTTTCTAACAGGAGAGTGTGGTCTCGATGGCCAGGGAGCCAGGCCTCAGTGCAAGGGTTCCCCAGGGTTCCTAATGCATTTGAGAATTAGATCTGAATGTTACCAGTTTTGTTGGTGGACTGGATTCCAAGAGCTATACTGACTGATCATTCAGACATTAGCAGGAGTGTTGTGAGGGGCGACCCACAGATGTTTGGTAGTGAAGCCAGTATTACAAGAGTCCACCATTCTGGTCGAATAATTCTGCCATTTACAATCAGGGTTCTTTCTTGGGTTGAGTGGCTTGGAAGTTAGCAGCAGACAGCGCAAGCATCTCTATTTTTCGGTTTTCCCTTTAGCTTCATGGCCACTTGGTCTACTTACCTGGATAGCTCGCTAATCAAACAGCCCTCTCCCGAGAGACCTCTTAAATGTCACAGAGCCCACGAAACCCACACAGGTAGATACTACTCCACAAAGCCAGTATTGAGAACTCTTTTGATCCAGGACAACATGACCCACACTCAAACAAAGACAGGTACAGAGAACAGTGAGTCAATGAATAAAGAAGGGACTGGTGAGAAGCTAATTACGGATAAAGAGATACGGGCTAGGACTAAAGATGCCACAAAGCATTGAACGCTTCATCTGTCTTCATAAACTCTCTCCAGCTTATAGCGGAGAAGACAATTATATGTGTAGGCTACTCAATCCTAATTTCAGAATTCGGGAAGGAATTCATGGTTTCACAAAAGGAGGCTTTGTTCTACTTTTCCCGCATCAATCCAGCAGGATTGAGCACAAACGTCTCTCTGATCAGGCTGGGAGAGAAAATATGATTATTCCCAGAACCAGCTCAACAGACAGGAACAGAATTTTACTGGCAGAAACTAGAAATTGTTCTTTCTCACTCCACCAACACATAAGTGATAAACGCACAGCTACCTTCTGCTGCCTTTATGAGCTGTGTTACAAAACTGAAGCCTCAAGGGACAGAAGTGAGATCTACCATGCAATAAAACTACACCCCCCTCCACCCAGAGCACCTGGAACAATTGATTACAAAAAATATTTCCCTCACGGTATCTTTAATATAGTCCCAATAGTATAAATTAGTTAATAAATGAAGCTAAGAAGTTTGGGCCCATGTAAAATCTCCAGGAAAAAAATCCAAAAGCATATGATGGAATCTTAAAAATTTATAAAAACTACTACACATGTACTAGTTAAAGCGAGTGTTTCATGCATGAGGGATGGTGTCTCAGAAGGTACTAGAAATGGGTAATAGGACTCTGTCTCTCTTTGGCTCGGGTTCTAATATAATGAATGCCAACTATTCTTACATTTCAAAGTGAGGTCCCACAAGCCCACAGCCGAGTTTGCAATTTTGTGAACGTCAATGGACCACCTATTCCTCTGTCTACAAAAACAGGGTCACCGATGCTGAGAGTGGTTTTAGTTTGTTTGTTGTGAATTGTATTGCTCACTGGGATAACCCAGAGGGTCACATGCATGCTAGGTAAGTGACTGTCCTAGACAGCTCGCACTGCTGGGATGAACCTCCAAACCAGGCACAGTTTATGTGAGTGTGATGGCTTGATCCAGGTGTCCCCAGCTGATGGCAGTTTTGGAATTGGAACCCTGTTGGAGCTGTGTCATTGGGGGCGGGCTTATGGGGTGATAGCCAGTTTCCCCTTGCCATTTTTTGGCACACCTTCCTGCCGCTGTTTGCAGTGCTGTGGCAGAGGTGATGTCCACCCCTCTGCTCATGATGTCATTTTCCCTGTCACCATGGCGCATCCCCTCGAGTCTGTAAGCCAAAATAAACCCATTCCTCCCATCAGCTGCTTTTGGTTGGGCTCTTTGTTGCAGCAACGAGGTTGACTATAACAGTGAGGAAGAAGGGATTTATTTGAAGCTTACAGATCCAAACAGAGAGAGGAAAAAAAACCAAACAAGCCCACCAGCACCTCCCAGCACCTCCAAAAGCAAACACAATCAGACCACCCCACAGCAGGTGCTCCAGCCAAGCTCAGACTGCTCTCTGCACACCTTAGGCTGGAATTCCAGATCTGCCCCCAGTAACATCTTAGGGCTGGACCCTAGGATCCACCTACAGTGACACCTCCTCCAGCCAGAGGCTGGAGACAAGCGTTTAATAAAACTCCTTGAATCTATCAGGGACATCTGTTCAGACTACCACAGTGGCTATGTCTCTAGCCTCTGAAAGGTTTTAGAGTTTTTTTTAAAAAGGTCTTCTAGAACGAGTTGTGCAGCTGACAGGTATTTCCTCTTCTCATCGTGATCACCTTTGCACCTGCATGAAGACCCCCATTGCATTTCCAGCCCAGTTCACAGGGTATCTAGCCTATGTACCTGTCCGGGTTAAACGTGAGAAGCTCCAAAGATCTGAAGCTGCCTGAAGTGGTTTGGGGCAGCAGAATAGCACCTGAGCTGGTAGGTAACTCCATCTCCATCTGCAGGAGGACCAAGGTGCTAGTTTGGTCAGTGAAGGGAGAGGCTGTTGGGACAGTGCCCAGAAGGAGTTCTATGAGAGCAAGACAGCTTTCAGTAAAAAGCCTCAGGAGTCTCAGAGGGTTTAGACAGTGTGTCCCGGGGAAGAAGCCACGTGTGAGGCACTGTAAAACCTTTGAGCCCCCAAAAGCACTCATAGAGGGTTTATTTGCATTGCTGCAACAACCAGCGAAAATTAAGACCATTCTGGCAGCCCACACCTCTTGAGCAGTTTCCTGCCCACACCCACCCTCAAGTCCAAGTTGAATGAAGTTCAGAACTTTTACTTACACGAGCCTAGATGAATTAGTGTATGAAGACAGTTTTCGTAAGTCAAAGAGTCAGAGGAGAGATTTTGTTATCTAACTACAAGCATACAAGCTGGAAGGTTTGGTCTGAAAGCCGAGGAAGAAGTCATGGCAGAGAACAGGCAGAGAAAGTACAAAGTTCTTTTCTGATTAGACTCAACTTTTTCACATCTGTCCAGAGCCCTTTTCTGAAAGAATCCATGCTTGGTCCTTGTAACTCTGGCTCTTTCCTAATTCCTTGTCATTCATAATTAGACCAAGGAAGGGTGTTTGACCAAAGAGCCAAGCAATAGGCCAGGCGACCTGTGAAGACCACTGTACACAAAGAGAAGGGAGACCCTGCCTCACAAACCCAAAAATGATAAGGGTAATCAATTTTCCATAGGAATCTGAGAAAACCACATAAACAGTAGTAAACTTAGCTATGGAAACTGAAGCTAAAATATTCATTTATCCGAGGAATATTTATTGAGTGAACTCCTGTGTTGCAATAAAAATTCCTATATTTTTATTTTACTTATTTATTTAAAAGCAGGCAGAGAGAGAGAGAGAGAGAGAATGATGCCAGGGCCTCCAAATGCTGCAAAAGAACTCCAGACACATGTGCCACTTTGTGTTCTTGGTTTATGTGGGTATTGGGGAATCAAACTCTGGTTGTTAGGCTTTGCAGGCAAGTGCCTTAACCGCTGAGCTATCTCCACAGCCCCAGAACTCCTATCTTTACAGAGCTAATATTCTAGTGAGGAAGAGGGCAAAAAGGTTACTAAATAAGTGAAATAATCCCAGATGACTACCATTACCATAAAGAAAGTAGACGAAATGTTTGGGACAGCAAGAGGGAGAGCTAGTCACCGCATGAGGTGGTCTGGAAAGGATATAGATTGGTACAGAGCTGGGGAAAGGTTGCCCCAAACATAGAGAAAAGCAAACGTAAAAACACTGAGGAAGGAAATTGCCCAGCACCTTCCCAGAACTGACAGATGGCCTGGGCAAGTGGAACAGAGTGAGCGAGAGGGAAGATGAGATGGGAGGAGATGGGTGCCAGGTCATTCAGAGCCTGGGGAGCCATGGGGCCCTCAGCACAGCCTGGCAAGACAAGATGGAGGCTCAAATGAGTAGTAAAATTTTCACTTTCAGTCATTCTACTTTCCAAATCTAGAATTTCCATTTGATTCTTTGTTATTATTTTATCTTTATTCTTATTTTAAACATTTTTACTGTTTGGGGTTTTTTGAGGTAGGCTCACACACAGCACAGGCTGACCTCAAACTTGCTATGCAACTGAAAATACCTCCTGATCCTCCTGCCTCCACTTTCCTGAGGGTTGGGACAAGTGTGTGCTAGCGTTCTCAGCTTAGTTCTTTTTTGTTTATTTTTAGAAATATACATTTATCTTAAATGATATTCCATGTTTAGTAAAACGTTATACTCTCTTCTACTTTGGGGATGCAAATGACAGGTGATTAATGTTATTGAAAGTATTCTTTTTTGATTTTTTTCATTGACAATTTTTTAAAAAACTATTTTACTTATTTATGAGACACACACACACACACACACACACACATATATATATATATATATATATATATATAGAGAGAGAGAGAGAGAGAGAGAGAGAGAATGAGCACACCAGGGCCTCTAGCTACTGCAAATGAACTCCAGATGCATGGGCCACCTTGTGCATCTGGCTTTATGTAACTAGAGAATTGAACTGGGGTCGCCATCTCTGCAGTCTGACATTTTTATATATGTACATTATGTATTTTGATAATTCTTCCAATTTTCTCTTGTCCCTCCGTTCCACTGAAATGCTCCCTCCTTCCAACGAATCCCTCTTCTCTTTTGATGCCTTTCTTCTGCCTTCTTTCATCATCTATGATGATTTATCGATGGAGCCAATATTGTGTGGATACCAACAGCTGCTGTGAGGTCACGTCTTATTTGATTATTATGGGTACTTCAGTTGTGCCCATGCATCACCTGCTCACCTTTGCAAATGCTGAAATGTGGAAGGCTCAAGCCTTGCTCTCTAATTTCCTATCAATTAATTTTCATAATAAAAGTAAATACAGCCCCTTGTGTATTATTATTGGTTTTAAATATTTTTAGCTATTTGCAAGAGCGAGGGAGAGAGTGTGGACATGCCGAGGTCTCCTGCTACTGCAAATGAACTCCAGATGCATTCACTACTTTGTGCATCTGGCTTTATGTGGGTACTGAGAAAATGAGCTTGGGTCAGCAGGCTTTGAAAGCAAGTGTCTTTAGCCACTTAGCAATATCCTCAGCCTATTATTTTTAATCTCAGCATAGCTTCCATAATGTTGAAAAACAGAAAAGAAAACTTATGGGTAACAGAAGACTGTTCAGTTAAAAGTGGACAGAATATGGAGAGAGAGAGAGAGAGAGAGAGAGAGAGAGAGAGAGAGAATGAATGCACCAGGTCCTCCAACCACACTGCAAAGGAACTTCAGATGCATTGCCTCTTTACATGGATGCTGGGGAACCATACTTGGGTTGTTAGGCTTTGCAGGCAAGCACCTTAACCTCGAGCCCCAGAAGATTACTTTTCTGTGGAGGCAAATAAGGCACTCTGCTTAATTGTAGAGAATCTGTGCAAATTTCCAGATTATAATTTGAAGAGGCATTATATGCAAAAGCATGTTGCCAAACTGGGTGCACGTCGAGGGCTTTGTTTCAAGGACAAAAATAGAAGAACTGAAAACGTGTCTGTCTTCTCAAGAACTTTTTATTTAAAGTTACAACTCAACTGAATTCTGTTGTAAAAGCCAGTATGGGCTAGCCTATTTAAGTGTAAAAAAATCAAAACAATTTACTGATGGTGAATTTATAGTGTTGTAGATATACCCTAAAAAAGGAAGGATTTTCTAAAACTAGTTTGTCTCAGCAGACTATAGTCAGGTCAATGTAAGAAATTAGAAAATCTACTAGAAGCTTTGAGATTAGAGCCACTAATTTTAAGGTTTTTTTGTTTTTTTTTTGGCCTGGCAATGGTTGACAATATGGACACTGAAAATATGGCTCAAATTGTCGTTCTTATCAGAGGTGCTGATGATGAATATAGGTCAGCCTGACTAGAGCAAGACCCTACCTCAATAATAAATAAATAAATACATCATACATACATACATACATACATACATACATACATACATACATACCATCGCCGGTGGTGTGCAGCTATGTTTCCAACACTGGGGAGGTGGTGGAGACAGAAGGTTCCCTAGAACTCAGTGATCAACCAGTCTAGCCTAATTAGTGAGTTTAGGGCCAATGACAGACCCTGTCTCAAAAAAGTGAACAATGTTCCTGAGGAACAACAACCAAGCTTGTCCTCTGGCACGCACACACACACACACACACACACACACACACACACACACACACACACACACACACACGTGCATTGTTATTACATTTTATCACTTAACTTTCTGGGGATCATGAAAAATTATCATGACTTTAACTCCAAACATGTCATAATCAACCTGTTCAATTTACTATGTTAAGTGCTATAGAAATGTCACTGGGGGACTGGAGAGATTTCTCAGTGGTTAAGGTGCTTGCCTGCAAAGCCTAATGACCTGAGTTCAAGTCCCCAATACCCATGTAAGCCAGATGCACAAAGGGGCACATGCATCTGGAGTTTGATTTCAGTGGCTAGAGACCAAGGTGTGCCCATTCTCTCTGTCTCTCTTCTATCTCTCTCTCTGCTTGCAAATAAATAAATAAATAATTTTTTAAAAAAGAAATGTCACTGGGAATTAACAGATACTTTCACAGAACAAAATAAGCCTATCAAAATGAGACCAAAAAATGACATATTCAAAATCAATGTCTTGATCTCTCCCATTTAAATCTCTTCTTTCTAGAGAATGGCAATATCTAGTTTCTCATGTCAAAAAAATTTAAGTCAGGGGCTGAAGAGATGGCTTGGCGGTTAAGACACTTGTCTGCAAAGCCTAATGACCTGGGTTCAATTCCCCAGTACCCAAGTAAAGCCAAATGCACAAAGTGGTACATGCAATCTGGAGTTTGCAGAGGCTGGTGGCCCTGATGCACCCATTTTCTCTCTCTCTCTCTCTCTCTCTCTCTCTCTCTCTCCTTGCAAATGAATGAATGAATAAATAAATAAATAAAAATTTAAGTCATCATTGATACCTTTTTCCTTCCATATTCAATACCTAATACATATGCAAAGTCTACAGAATGTATCCTGATCCAACCACTTTCTGCCTTGAACTTGAAGCTACCGTCATCCCGTCTGAAATACAGCACTGCCCTCCCAGCTAGCTTCTGGGCTGTTACCCCAATGCTCTAGTGTCCACAGCTAGGGGAGTGACACTGGCAAGCTCTGAATTAGATTGTGACTGTTCTGAGTGTGCCCCAAAGGACTACTGACTCTGGTCCCTGGACACTGTTACCTGTGAATTTTCCCTGCTCTCAGCACCTCAGGCACAGCTGATTTCTGTGCTGAACCTAACAAGACAAACATGTTCTTGCCTTAGGCTCCTTGCTCTTAATGTGTCTTTGCCAAGGACATGCTTACCCACTCCCAATTCATTCAGGTCTGCTGCCATGTACCTTCCTCAGAGACGCCTTCTCTGACTTTTCTATCTAAAGTCGTATCCTGTTCTTCCCATCTGCATTCTCTGCTTTAGTTTCTTCCTGGCATTTATCACTGCTTGACATCATGTATTTATCATGCTTATTGCCTGTCTCTTCCCATTAAAGTCTGAACTCCATAACGTTGCCTCTTGTTCACTGTTACATCTACGGTGCCTATAGTAGATCCCGGCACATGGTAAAATGGAAATTAACTATTGATTTGAAACACTTAATGAGGGGGCTGAAACTTCATTTTGCAGAAATGGAGGGGGGGTTGTAGGGATGGGGAAGGGCTGTGTTAAAGTGAAGGTTAAAGGAAGAGGTAGATAAACGATGACCTGGGACCGAATCCAGCCTTCAGCATCCTGGGCCATTTCCAGTAACTTCTCTCTTTATAAACAAAGTTTTTCTAGAACACAGCAATGCTCATTCATTTGCGTATTTTCTATGGCTTCTTCCATGCTATAATAAAGGAATTAAATAGTTGTAGCAGAGATTATGTGGTTCACAAAGATGAAAATATTTGCTCTCTGGGCCTTCACAGAAAGTTTGCTGGCCTTTAGTTAAAATATCTGAGTGTCCATGCTCACTCTAGGGTATATACTACTATGTCACCCTTGTATGCCTCTCTCTCTCTCTCTCTCTCTCTCTCTCTCTCTCTCTCACCACCAACCTGTCATTTTTACGTAGGTACTAGGGATCGAACTCAGGTCCTCATGCTTGTGGGGCAAGGTCTCCAACCCTTCCTTCTTAATGAACCCCAACTTTGCTTGAAAAATAAAATAGCTGTCGGGTGTGGTGGTGCACGCCTTTAATCCCAGCACTCAGGAGGCAGAGGTAGGAGGATCACCATGAGTTCAAGGCCATCCTGAGACTACATAGTGAATTCCAGGTCAGCCTGGGCTAGTGAGACCCTACCTTGAAAAGACAAACAAAATAAAAAAGAGCTGAGTGAAGTATCTAATCTCTGACTTTCATACTTTACATGCTCTAAATTACATATGAAAAATGTATTTATTAATTACATATAAAAATAGCAATGGATAAGACCTGAGCTGTGGTCACAAAATCCAGTGGTTGTATATTATTGGGAAAAGAGTAAGAGTGCTTTCTTGTTATAGTTTAGAAGTTGTCCTGGGTCTATGAATTCCCCAGTCACCATGTGACCCCTTCATGGCTTCTCTTGAAGCAGTTGAATGTGAGCTTCAATTTAGACACATAAAATATCATATCCTTAGCAAGTCCTCACACGTATTGTTATCAATGCTGCTTTAATAAAAAGTGATCAATCGTCTTAACGTAATGAATCTACTTATTCAACAGAAATCAACGTACAAAGCAAAGAAAATCAAATTCATCTTCCAAACTCCAGTTCAAATGCCCTCTCCTCTCTTTAAGATGGACTTAGCCTTGGCCTCCTGGGTCTGCTATAGCATCAAGGCTGTACTTCTAAGGAATTTATAGTTGTGTGCCTTGCTTTGAGGCTACCTGTGAACAGATAATCCCCTTCTCTAAAATATGAGCTCTTCAATGCTATTCTGTATGTTCTGGGCGCCACTACAATATCTGGCACCTAATAAGTGCTCGATAAATGTTTGTTGAAAGGAGAAGAGAGATGCTCAGTAGCCGCCACTACACTTTTTCTTCTCCATTATAGAGATCGTCAGATCTGCCTCCAGTGCCTCTCCTTCCCCGTGTGATGTCTCCCTTCTAAGAGTTGAATGTGGTCCTCAAAAGTTCATGCATATGGGAATATTAATCCCCAAACTCTAAATATTTATATATATTTATTATGTGTGATATAATGAATATATTATATATGCTGGAGAGATAGCTCATCGGTTAAGGCGCTTGCCTGCAAAGCTTAATGACCTGGGTTCGATTCCCAGGACCCACGTAAAGTCAGATGCACAGAGTGGCGCATGCATCTGGAGTCCGTTTGCAGTGACAAGCCCATTCTCTCTGACTCTCTTCTATCTCTCTCTGCTTGCAAATAAGTAAATGAAAGTATTTTTAAATATGTTAATGGTATGTGGAGGGAGGTCACTTTGTAAAACAATTAGAATAATTAGAATTAAATGTGGTTATGAATATGGGGTCCCCATGATGGCATTACTGACTTTATAAAAGGGGAACAGATACCCAAGCCAGCAGGTAACGGTCTGACCATGTGGTGTCTTCTACCTCACCAGGTGCTACCCAGATTCTAGCACCATGTTTTTAGACTTCCTAGCCTCCATATCTGTGAGCCAAATAAATTTCTTTATAAATCACCCAGACTTCTTGGGTATTTTGTTACATCAACAGAAAATAGACTAAGATATAACTCTTTTTGTTCTCAATTGATTTGCTCATTTATGGATCAACATAAACTGTGTGTGTTTTATATATACACACACGTATGTGTTGATATGTTTATGTATACATATATGTGTGTATTTGACATTGAAAATATGCATTTTCTTCAATCTCTAAAACTTCTTACTCTATGATACTTTTCTTCACTAGATAATGTTCCCTCACTGTCTTTCTCCATTCTGAAATTATATTCACTTTTATACAGCACTCCACTAAGCAATGAAGCAGAAAAGAGAAAAAGAACTTTTATTTCCCTACATCCCCCCACCTCCCTTCCTTTGGGTTTCATCGATCCACAATGCTTGGAACCTGTCTTGGCAGGAACTGTCTGGTCAGACAGAAGTCAGCAGCTTCCCTGCCCTGAATTTTAAGTCTTGTAACAGAAAAAGAGTCTCTTCACAGCACCACCCCCATCAGAATATAACCTTAGCTATTAGAATGTAAGACTCATACACTGAGATGGCTCAGTGGTTCACGGCACTCATTTGCAAAGCCTGTTGGTCCCAGGGTCAACTCCCCAGTACCGTGTAAAGATGCACAAAGTGGCGCATGTGTCTGGAGTTGGTTTGCAGTGGCTAGAGACCCTGGTGTGCCCATAGTTTTTCTGTCTGTCTCTTTCTCTCTCAAACGAATAAAAGTATTTTTTTAAACTAAATATAAAAGGACTGGAGAGATGTCTTGTTAAAGGCACTTCCTTGCAAAGCCTGATGGCATGAGTTGGATTCCCCTGTACCCACATAAAACCAGATGCACAAAGTAGTGCATGCATCTGGAGTTGGTTTGCAGTGGCAGGAGGCCCTGGCATGCTCTTTTACTCTCTCTCTCTCTCTCTCTCTCTCTCTCTCTCTCTCCTTATAAATAAAATTATTTTTAAAAATATTTTAGGCTGAGAGTGGTGGCACACACCTTTAATCCAAGCACTTGGGAGGCAGAGGTAGAAGGATCACCATGAGGTTGAGACCACCCTGAGACTACATAGTGAATTCTAGGTCAGCCTGGCCTAGAGAGAGAGACCCTACCTCAAAAACAACAACAACAACAATATGTGTGTGTGTGTGTGTGTATATATATATATATATATATATATATATATATATATATATATATGATATGGAGAGATGGCTTAGCAGTTGAGGTGTTTACCTGCAAAGCCTAAGGACATGGGTTCATTTCCCAGGACCCAGGTGAAGTCGGATGCACAGAGTAGCACATGCATCTGGAGTTTGTTTGCAGTGGCTGGAGGCCCTGGCATGCCAATCTCTCTCTGTCTGTTTCTCTCTCTCTCTCTCTCTCTCTCTCTCCTTTCTCTTTCTCTTTCTCTTTCTCTTTCTCTTTCTCTCTCTCTGCTTGCAAATAAACTTTTAAAAATATATTTTAAAAAATATTTTAAAACTAAATATATCACACAAAACAAACTCGTCATGAAAATGGGCACTTGCCAGACTAGAGACTCCCAGCATGCCCTTCCTTGGCCTTGAACCAGCTCTGCTACCTTCAGCAAATAGCTCACAGCAGAGGTGAAAGTGCGGCTTCCTTTCTGGCCCCAGGCCTGTGCCTATGCTGTGGCCCTTCTGCTGCCAGGGATGACCTGCACTCTGGGTTCTCTGCCTCGCCACATCCCAGATGCAGCTGCCTGACTGAAAGGGAAGACGAATGGATTTCAGTTTCCCACTTGAGAATGTCCTCGCTGCTTTGACCTTGAACAAAGCTATTTTACATTCTTGCCAATCCGGTCCACAGCCAGAGTTTTCTTTCAACATTGCTTTGATGTATTTCTCCAGGACTTTTTCCTTTATTTCTTCTCTGTGGCCTCTCATCTTGCCTGGCCTTGTGCCCTGACCCTCTCAAACCCAGCAGGGCCTCCCACCAACCAGCACTGGCACTTGGCGGGTTGACAGGCAGCAGGAAAGGCCAGCAGCTGGGAGGTAACCTGGGCTGCCAGGCCCATCTCTCCTGGCCTGAGAATTGCTTTGTAATTACCCTTGTAAGTGCAGAGAGACTGGTCCTAATCTTGAGGTGGGGTGAGCTTTGGCAGGACGTATGCCTATTTTTGTCTCGTGGCTTTCTTTATAAAATGAAAGTAATACCAGGAAGGCACAAGCATTCTCGCAGAGAGGCGCTGAATGTCAGAGCAGTGGTGCGCGCTCCTTGGAAAGATGCAGGGATTGCTTTAGGCCAGTTCCATTAAAGATGAGAAAGTAGTGAAGGAGAACTCCAATTTGATCAGGCTTTCCCACAATAAGATCCAAACTAGATTAGGTAACTCTGTAGCCAAGCAATTACACTTCTCTCTCCAATGACTATATCTTACTGCCAGAAGTTAGGCTTGCCTAGGAAATACTGATTCTTGCACAATGCTGCTATTTTAGAAACAACCATTTATCCAATGACCCATTCTTCTCTCCTGGGCCACATCCCAGGAAGAGGTAGCTATGTGACCCTGGGTCAAAGCTTAGCCTTAGTGCTCAGATGCAAAATGAAGACGCTTAATTCCTTCTGCAGGATCTAGGACCAGCTTGCTGTGGTTTAAATGGGGTTTGTCCTCCCAGAGTCCCTGAGCTAAGAGCTTGGTGTCCAATGTGGTGACACTGAGGTGGCAGAAACTTTGAAAGGTGAGGTCTTGTGGAGGTGTAATTGGGTCGTAGAACCACAGGCTTCAGGAGGAAAGAATACTGGTCTTACAGAGTGGGTTGATTCCTGTAGGAGTGGGCGGTTATTAAAAGAGAAAGAAGTCGTGTGTGATGATGCACACCTTTAATCCCAGCACTCTGGAGGCAGAGGTAGGAGGGTGGCTGTGAGTTCAAGGCCAGCCTAAGACTATATAGTGAATTCCAGGTCAGCCTGGGCTAGAGCGAGACCCCACCTCGAAAAACAAAACAAAAAGTGAGCCTGGGAACTAGGGAAATAGCTTAGTTGGTAAAGTTCTCATCTTGTAAACTTTAGGGCTTGAGTTCGGTCTCCAGAACCAAGTAAAAATTCAGGTATGCAGTTGGAATCCCAACACTGGGGAGGTGGAGACAGGGGGTCCTTGAAGCCTGGTTCCAGCTAGTCTAGCTTAATGAGGCAAGCTCCATGGCAGTAAGAGACCCTGTCTCATAGAAGATGGATGATGTTCCTAAGGAGCACACACACACACACACACACACACACACACACACACACACACACACACACACACACACGCCTGGCCCCTCCCCAGTCTCTCTGACTTCCTGTCTCCCCATGGAATCATCTCTTTCTCTTTAACAATTTCCACATGAAGCACTCACCATATTATAATACAAACAGAAGGTTCTCCCCAGAGCCACACAGATGATGGCACTGTGCTCTTGGTCTTCCAGGACCGCCAACAAAACAAATCTCTTCTTTACAAATACCAGCCTCGGGTATTTTGTTACAGCAAAATGACTAAGACACAGTTTTATCTCAGCTTGCTTTACCTTTTCTGGACCTCAACTTCTTACTCTCCAGGCTTCAGTAAGAGGAGTCGTTTCCAGATTCCTTGAATGCATTTCAACTCTGAATCAAAAGTAAAATCGTAAGCTATCGGGTCTGCTCTGTTCTATTTGCAGCATGAATCAAAACTCTTCATCGAGGATTCTGCCCTAGAGCCTTAGACAGGAGAGGAGGGTAGTTGTCACAGAAAGCTGGGCTCCAGAGCCCTGGTCATCAACTTCTATGAGAAATAGTGGGCTCTAGAGAGATCAGGAAGAATCTTCCGTCTCAAGCATTGTTCTTGCCCTTCATAGCCACCTGGTTCACAGCATATGGAGTGATCATGTCCACATGTGCTATTAGAAAGTGAAGAACCAGACAGACTCCATTTTTGAGTCAGAAGCCATTTTGGAACAAAATTCTGCTCGATCTGACCATACCTTGAACTTGTCTGGAATTTCTATAACTGTGCAGTACCCCTCCCAAGAATCTCTCCTTTCTGACTATGACTCTTCCTGGAATCTAAGTTACTACACTCCGTGACCATGATAAGACCCATGCCATCCAGGGAAATAGGCTAATTTTTAATTAACTATGTATTCTTCTTGCTAAACCTCTTGTTGGAAACTCCCCAAGTTTTTGGATATAAAATCCTCACTTTTTCCTTGGCTGGCTGCTAATCTCCTGAGCCCTGCATTTGGGTGAGACAGCCACTGGCCAGCTCCTGTGTGCACAAATAGAGAGCTTGCTTCAATTTGGCCTAACTTTGAGTCTGTGGTCTTTCTTTGCATTCGTGGGCTCAAGAAAAGAAGAAACTGAACTGGAGAAGATGCTATTGCAAATCAGGCTCACAGTATTTGTAGGAGTCCTTCCTGAAGACCCCAGGGGTCTTTCCAGAAGAGTCACTCAGATCCCCTTTTTCATTGCTCGGGAAAGAAATTAAGTAGACATCTAGAAGAAAATCTTTGACATTAGACACGCTTGGATTCAAATCTTGGCACGTTAATCTTTGTCACTCGGTTTCCACATCTTAAAAAGGGCCCAGAAATGGTCTCTCTCAAAGGATCAGTAAAATAACACACTCCACTCTCCATAAATACTTTTTGAGAATGTATATGTGCTAATCATTTTGGAAATTAACCAAGGATACAGTTTTGAGTGTAAATTTGGCTTCTCTATAGATTTCACAGTGTCGAGTCAACATTAATTAGATACGACGCAAATAGATTTATAAACTTAAATAGTGACAAGTGTTTTGTGCCACCTGATCCTTCTCGGAACAGATGCAAAAAGATTTGTTGGGAGCTAACGTCAAAGACTTGGATAGTTCAAGGTCTTGAGAACAAATAATAATGTCCATTAGATGAACCCCATATTGTGCAGACATGACTAAATCCTGGGTCCCCCGCCCAACTATGCTCAGTGATTAAGTTGGAACTGTCATAAATAAGTACGGCCATGGTGAGAAAGCTAAGGTAGCTCTGGAAGGTAATACCAAAAATGCAGGCTGTCGCTGCCAGCCTGGTAGCTGAATAGCAAAGTCCTGAAGCGAGATCGAGGCTGTGCACCTTCCTCACCTCCATCACTGCTCTTGCTTTGAAGGGAAGCTACAGAGAAATCCATGCAGAACCTAATTAAACTTCTCTGGCAGTCATGTGAGCAATTAGAGGAGAAGGCAGGTTGTTCACCAGGTTAAGAGAATTGCTCATCCAGGAGTGAGCAGAAAGCTAACTTCCCGAGGGAAAAATTGAGCAGTGAAAAACAGAAGGAGGAGACTAGGTAAAGAAATAGGTCATACAGTCTACAGAAGCTCCCCACGTTCCTTCTCCACCTTCTTAAGAAACTTTAATGAAGACCTATGTTGCTTTTTAGAACTTCTCACTTTGGGTTTTCTTTAATCTCCAATAATGTGTTCAATCTCAATAGCCCAGTTTATCCAGGTTTACTCAAAGGTAAAGCTTTGTAGAAACAAAAACAAACATTTCTGGAACCAGGCATGGTGGCACAGGGCTTTAATCCCAGCACTCCAGAGACTGAGGTCGGAGGATCGCTGTGAGTTCGAGGCCACCCTGAGACTACATACCTTTTATGAGGTAGCAAGACCCTACCTCATAAAACCAAAAAAAAAAAAAAATCCAAAAATCATTTTCTGGTTGTTTGTTTTGCATACAGAGAGTCTTGCTATTCAGGCCAAGCTAGCCTTGAATTCATAATCCTCCTGCTTCAGGGCTGGGGTGACAGGCATGAGCTATCCACCTAGCTTCTCAAAAACTCTCTGGAATATGAAATATAAGTATTAAGTTCGCATGAAGAGAGAGAAGATACGAGGGAAAGACCCGGGCAAAGCAGGCCTGTGTGAAATGGTGCCAGAGCTATTTGCTGAGGTTGAACTATGGGAACTTGGACCCGAGGCTTCTGAATCCTCACATTGGTCAAAGAAATTTAAAGATGGGGGCATAAGGAGACTAGAGACTACACTGAAGCCACATTTAAGGGAAAAGAGACTAAATTGGGTCAGATTTCCACTATTCTTCTGCCTTAATTGACTTCCCCATCAACCCAGGAAACAGATTACCTCCTTATTCTCAAATTGCTGGTGGTAGAAAGAACAGCGAGGCTTTGTTCAAAGAAGAGCTATTATAGCAAAATAATTGTAATTAGTGTGAGAGTTCGTGGAGAGAAGCTCCACTTCTGCAGAATCCAGGGCCTTATTTGCATTTGAAAAACAATCTCATTAGAGTAGTATATTAAATTATAAGATATTTATTTTCTAGGAAACCATTTTGCAAGAGCCATAGCTCTCTTGCACAGGCACACACATGGGCACACACAGAGATATACATTCTGAATCTTCTGATTAAAATTGCATACACACCTTTTCAATTAAAAAAATTCAGAAAGTAAGACCAATTGATCTTTAGCTCTCAGTGAACTTAAAGAAGGAAAGACCTGCGAAAGATTAAAAAATGCGGAGTTGGAAGAACAGGCGTTAGAGAAGGCTATGTGTGAGGTTAAAAGAATTCTGGAATTAATGCTATTTTAAAACAGTTGCATTACAATTTTTCTAATGAGAATTGATGCATTTCATTGACCTTAGGTGATCAGGAAAATAACTCCATTTTTAAAAGGAAATTTTTTTTTTGAGATAGGGACTTACTCTAGCCCAGGCTGACCTAGAATTCACTATGTAGTCTCAAACTGGCCTCGAACTCAGGGAAATCCTCCTACCTCTGCCTCTTGAGTACTGGGATTAAAGGTGTGCACCACCATGCCTGGCTAAAAGGAATCTTAATTTACTTAGCTGTAGACAGACACACATCAAGAGTCATTTCTGGTTGCTGGGATTTCAATCCTCACGTTCAGTTCACGAGTGGAATTCAATTCATCATTTTGGGTGTATCATACAATCTGAAGAAGTTGCATACATCTCTATATAAAATCAGCCCCAAACGGTTTCTCTGCTCCCTTACCCCTTCCACAAGTTTTACCTCTTGGTGAAATCTTCTCTTGTTCCATTTCCCCTCACCTTTACCTTGCAGAAACACTTCTGTTTCCTCTCATGGTTCAGCAATTATAGATGGTGAATCTATTTAGATTGCAAAGGATTGTATTTTCATCTTTCCCTGTTTTCCTTATTTTGCATGTAAGAAAACTAAATAGGGGGCTGGAGAGATTGCTCAGTGGTTAAGGCACTTGCCTCCAGTGCCTAAGGCCCTGGGTTCAATTCTCCAGGACCCATATAAACCAGACCCACAAGGTGGTGCTCTCTCTCTCTCTCTCTCTCTCTCTCTCTCTCTCTCTCTCTCTCTGCTTGAAAATGAATAAATAAAATATTTTTTAAAAAAGAAAACTAAACAGGCTACCTTTTCCCAGAACCTTGTAGCTGGGTGGAGGCAGGTGTGGGAAAGGCCTAGAACCTGGACCCTTCTCCTGAAGGTCAAGTGCTGTGCTGCTTGCTTGACTGTAACACTCATAAATCAGTTTTCTCTTCTTCTAATTCTCCCTCCAGGGATCCTCTGCCAGGTCATTATGGCTCCCCTATGGCATGTACACACACACAATATGTTTGTACAAGTGCAATTTCACATGTCCAGGTTTGTTTGCTGAACACATTTCGTGGCCTTTTGGCCTAGTTTGTACAATGGGCATATGTCTCATTTTGAAGAAGTCTGCTAACCCACATGCCTCCCCTCCACAAGAGGGCTTAGCATAAGAGAAAGGAACTCAGTAGGAAACCATCTACTTTTTAAAAGAAGATATGAAAATAATACAAGCACATAGCAGAAAATCTGAAAAGTCAGAACCAAGGTAGGGGTGTAGCTAAAGTATTTGCCTAGCATGTAAAGCCCTGGGTTCACCCCTAACACCATTAAATAAAAAGTCATGAAGCCAGGCGTGTTGGTGCATGCCTTTAATCCCAGCACTTGGGAGGCAGAGGTAGGAGGATCACCATGAGTTCAAGGCCACCCTGAGACTACATAGTGAATTCCAGGTCAGCCTGGGTTAGAGCGAGACCCTACCTCGAAAAACAAACAAACAAACAAACAAACAAAAGTCATGAGTGCACATCCATACTCACCACTGTAACTGTAATTGTTATACACTTAGTCCTGGCTGGTACCACAGGCATCCCTTTTAAATACTATCTTGTTATCTTTGCTTTACCAAACTTGGCTCAAACCCAGTGTCCCAGCATGGGAATAAGTGGTCTAGAAGCTGTCTTGCCCTTCCTTGAAATTGACAAAAGGACATCCTGGTAACATGGATACATATATTCCCATCCCCTGGTTGGGGTTGTGGCAGAGATGACCATTTCTCCACTTACTGAATAGCCATCATTCCCTTTATCTTGCTAAGAGAACACCAATTTAAGGCAATCCAATGCCAAGTTTAAAAACCCTATTGCCATAGCCTCTCTTTTGGGTTAGGATTTTTTTTTTTTTTTTTTGGTTTTTCAAGGTAGGGTCTCGCTCTAGCCCAGGCTGACCTGGAATTCACTCTGTGGTCTCAGGTTGGCCTCGAACTCACGACGATCCTCCTACCTCTGCCTCCCCAGTGCTGGGATTAAAGGCGTGCACCACCACACCCGGCTAGGATTTTTTTTTTTACATCAAACAGAAGTATTGGAATTTTTAAAGTAGAAATTATGAGGTGGAATATTGCAAGAAATAGTCTTGAAGAGTGACTGACTGGGTGACTCAGCTAATAAGTATATGTCCGCCCCTTCCTCCTTCCTCCTCCCTGTATGGTGGATGGGGTGTGGGTATGGATTTCAGAAATCGTGAAGGTAGAAATCTCTCTCTCCCCCCCCCTCTCTCTCCCTCTACTTCACACATCAGTATAATGGTCAAGCCAGAACTTCAGCTTCTGGACTCTGGGATGGGTTGTCTTGACTCCCAGGGCACTGCAGGGCTCGGTTCCCCTCACCATGACCTGTTTCCAAATGTGCTTTCCGATGGGTTCTGGCTTTCCCTGGGAAGTTGCTGCTTTGTGTCTAACTCTCACTCATCCCTCCTGCCCATCCCCTCCTAAGTCAGTGTGTGCATCCTTAGGAATCTTTCTACCGAGCGCTTAACAGAAGATTAGCAAGGGATGAGACACTCTCTAAGATAAAAAGATGATTTTTATCTGAAATAACCACATTTCCGTTCCCTTTTCTAACAATCTGTGTCCAACTGACTACCCACACCCTCCATGGTTCCAGCAGGGAGTATTCATGTCTGATTAAGCCCAGTTTAAAATCTGCTCTTCTCTCTCTCTCTCTCTCTCTCTCTCTCTCTCTCTCTCTCTCTCTCTCTCTCTCTCTCTCTGCAAATAAAAAAATTTTAAAGGGGGGAGGTTGGAGAGATGGTTCAGCAGTTAAGGCATTTGCCTGCAAAGCCTATCAACCTGGGTTCAATATCCGAGTACCTATGTAAACCAGATGCACAGAGTGGCACATACATCTGGAGTGTTTTTTTTTACAGTGGCTGAAGGCCTGACACACCTATTCTTTCATTCTCTCTCTCTTTGAAAATAAATAAATAATTGTTTTTTTAAACTGACTAATGAAGAAGCTTTTGATGCTACAAAATTTTTTCCCCTAAAATTTAGTCATAAAAATAGAGAGGCCTTTTATCCTTTTAGCCTTTCTAATTGAGTTAAGATTATGACAACACAGAAGAGCTTCAAATTTTAGGGCCAGATTTAATTAATAGTTAAGTGATAATCTTCAAGCCAATAAACTTTTTAATATCCAACTTGTGAATAGGAATCAGCTAAAGAAAATAAATTATTAAATTGAACTTTGGCACTGGGCTTCAACAAGAAGTAATGTCCTTCCCCAGGCTACCACTCAGCAACAGGAATTTGTGATGAGAAGTTCGTTTGATCAAGTATTTTCTCCCTAGGTTCTAGTGGTTATCTTGAACTCAAGTCCATAGGAAAGAAGTCTTGGTATAAACTTCCTACTAACAAGTCCAGCTAAGGACCAGTGTCTAATGTGATTTAAGCTGGGTCGTGACTCTCCCGCTTTCATAAGTTAGGAAGAGAGGCCAGGGAATAATGACTGGAGAAGATGGAGGGTTAGATAAAGGACTCTTGGCACAGTATCTCAGACTTGCCATTACTCTCTACCAATTATGCATCCACATAAAATATCTCGCAAAGGAGTCTATTCTTACAGGAGTGGTTCTAAGACTTGGGACCTTCAATGGCCTCTCTCTGGGGGACCAGTCAGGTCATTTCTCTCCTAGAGATTCTCATTCACCTCTTCCCTTTATGGTGCAGAGAAAGTTCACATTTGCCCACCTGCATTTACCTTTGTTCCCTTGTCCCATCTCCTTAGCACACAAGGGACCTCTTCTCAACTCATAAGCAACTGAACAATTCTTCTCTTACCCACAGACAAAAGACAAAAATAGCTCAGACTCAGTTCAAGTGGTAGAACTACCTGTGATTTTTTTTCTTTCTCTCCTCAGTCTTCTCATATTTTATTGGGTTTTAATACATATTAATGAGCGCACACATTTCCTGAGCAATGACTCTGAGCCAGGAGCTCTAAAACTTATTACATATTCTACCTCTCTTAATCCTCTTTTAAAAATCTGGGAATTTACATGTAAGAAAACTAAGGAATTTATTAGTAGGTAACCTGCATGGGAGTACAGGTATACCTGACATTAAAATCAGGACTATTATCTACTATAATTATTTGTTATAATAAGTACGTATTTTTGAGCTGAGTGTGGAGGCACATGCCTGTATGTGTCATTCTAGGGGCTGAATCAGGGGGATCTCAAGTTTGAGACCAGCCTTGGCTACACAATGAGATCCTGTCTCAAAAATAAATACTTATGAGCTAGAGAGATGGTTCAGCAGTTAAGGCACTTGCCTAAAAAGCTTAACAACCTGGGCCTGATTCCCCAGTACCCATGTAAAGCCAGATGTACAAAGGGGCCAATGTGCCTGGAGTTTGCAGTCGCTGGAGGCCCTGGCATGCCCATTCTCTCTTCCATCTATCTATCTATCTATCTATCTATCTATCTATCTATCTGCTTGCAAATAAAATAAATATTAAAAATAAATATATACATACACACATTTATTATCTGAAAAAAAAGTCTAGAGATAGTGAAACTAGGAACTTGTATCATGTATTTATTTTAGGAAACTGCATTGGCCAGGGTTCTCTGGAGGAACAGAAGCAATAGAATGAGTATATATCATGAAGGGGATTTATCAGATTGCCTTACAGGCTGCCCAATCCAACAATGGCCGTCTGCAGGCTGGAGAGTCTGAGATCCCAGTAACTGCTGGATCCACCAGACAGGATACCTCAGCAGCTCCAGTCTGGCACTGAAGGCCGAAGGATTCCGGACGAGCTGCACTCCATTAGAGGACAGAAGTGACAGGGCAGATGCATTCACCCAAGTAGCAAGGTCACTGCCTTTACACAGAGGCTGCCACCTTCAGGGCTGTCCACTCCAGGGGAAGGTCTTCCTCCCTCAGCTTATTCATCCTGGAAAGTTTCCCTGAGCACTGACTCTGGACCAGGTACTCTAAAATTTGAAGATCTTCCCAAGAGGAATGTCTCTTATTTGATGACTGATTTGAAACAGGCATTGAACTTGTATAAAGAGTGTTTACATGGCATGATGGTATATGCAGAACAGTATGGTGTCAAGAGCCTGGACGCCGGAGCCAGAAATCACATGCTCAATACTAAACTTCCTGGCTTAGCATCAGGACCCTAAGAAAGTTAAACATCTCCATGCCATATTGTGTCCATTCTATAAAATGAAGATAATAAAAACACCTACTGGACTGAGAGATGGCTCAGTGGTTCAAGTGCTTGCCTACAAAGCCCAAGGACCCAGGTTCAAGTCCCCAGTTCTCGTGTAAAGCCACATGCACAAAGTGGTGCATGCATCTGGAGTTTATTTGCAGTGGCTGGAGGCCCTGGTGTGCCTATTCTCTCTCTCTCTCTCTCTCTCTCTCTCTCTCTCTCTCTCTCTCTCTCT
>PVHP010007917.1:0-54921 GCA_004024765.1 Zapus hudsonius
TTTTTTTTTTCTCCCTGAGGTAGGGTCTCAGCCCAGGATGAACTGGAACTCATTCGGTAGTCCTAGGCTGGCCTCAAACTCCCTAGTGCGGGGATGAGGTCTGGGGAAGTGAAGTTGGAGCCTTCTACCACCACACATGGTCTAAAAGACCCTTTAAGGTCACTTCCTATCCCAGAAAGAGCAGGTGGGTGTGGTGGCACACACCTTTAATCCCAGCAGTTGGAAGGCCAAGGTAGAGATTGATGTGAGTCCAGCCTGAGACTAATTCCAGGTCAGCCCTGGCTAAAAGGAAACCCCTGCCTTGGGGGGAAAAAATCCCCATCTCTCAGTATGTGGCTGTTGGTATCTGCTTGAGAGGACAGTAGCATTATCCTGGGGGTCAGTGGGAAGCACTTCCTCCTCTCCCCAGCACAAGCTCTAAATCTCAGGACCCCTTTCCAGGGTGACTCCCAAAGACATTGAGTGGGGCTCTTTCTTATACTCTCACATCTAGTCCAGTGAAAATTTTTCTAGGCTGACTAGGAACATTTGGACCAAAGGCCTATTTTGTACATTTTTAAAATTCCTGAAAGTAAAAGTGAATGATCACAGAAGGAATTTTTCTAACCTTCTGGCAAGTAGTGGGGAAGGGTGCAGACTAGAAGAAACCCCCCTTTATTTTGCTACAAATACCTGAAACAGTCCCCTCTGTGCCGTCTTTGTCCCACCACTTCTGCTGCACTGTGCTGTCTTCCTGGTCCTTTTAGACACTGAGCTTGGTACCATTTTCCAGAAAGCTCTGCAGTGCTGCTGCTCTGATGTTTGCTCTTTGTTGCCAGTAGTAGGTATTAGTGTTTAACTTCCCCTTCTGCTTTCCACCGCTTATCTCTGCCCTTTAAGTTGGCACTTGTAAAAAGCTACAGAAAAACCCGTCAGTTCATAAAATTCCACAGAAGTTTCAGATTAAAGATGTGACAATGAGAGAGGTTCTGGACATTCTAGCTCCTAACCCAGGGACTGTCATCATCTATGGAGATCAGATGCAGCCAGAAAGGCAAGAAAGGCATATGCCAAATGCAGTGGCTGGTGAACTGAGCTTCCTCCCCCAGGGAGTCTGATGCCATAGGAGGTGAAAACAGTCACGGAGCTGCCAGGGGAAGCCACGGCCTGAGGCGAGGATGCCAGGAAGAGTCTGAGCATGCTCAAGGTCCTTCCTGAGAGCTGGTCTTTTTCCTTCTGTGTGAGCAGAGTAAGGCAGAACTGTGTCCAGCAGGCAGAAACCAGCAGAGAAGAGGTAGGTAAAGTACCAGACAAAAACCAGGACAGAATCAGGGATCTGGGGAGGTGAAGTTGGAGCCTTCTACCCAAAGCTCTAAGGCTGAGCTCAGGCTCTGCAACTGTACAGCCCTGAAACTGCTGATAAATTCCCCATTTCCTCCCAGGGTGGTACTGCCAGCACCTGGAGTATCTACCCTCTGGAAAGCAGCTCTCAAGCCTGTCTGAGAAGCTTGGGAACATATGGTGCCAATCTCCAGCGGAGGGGCCTCTGTGTGGTCCACAAGACTCCAGCATATAGGCAGACCCAGTCACTTCTCAACTAGGAGGTCTTTCTGGTTGAAGAGGATCCTCCTAGTTCTGGAAGGTGTAGCCTTCTGAATAGATGAGAACACTGGTGGACCAGAGGTGGTGGCAACACTGGGAGGTGCCACCAGAAATCAGTGGCATCCCTTGTTAGAACTTTGTCCTAGCACACTGAGTCTTCTGGAGGAAGGTCACCATGGGAAGAGTCAGGATCCTTGTGATTAGCTGGAACCCACAACCCCAAGGACATCTACTTGGATAAATAATTGGGGGGACAGAAACATTTTCACCTCAGGCTGTGACTACATGCACACAGGCTGCTCCATCCTCACCAGCTCATGCTATAGGGCAAGAGGAGGCCAGGGTGCCCTGCCAAGGCCTCAGTGTTGGACTGCACGACGCCAAGGTAGGAGGGGGGTATTGACCATCTGTAACTGTTGATGATTCTATAAACAGTAGTGGGAGCCATCTCTTGGTCTAGAACAAAAGGACTAGTTTGGGAACATTTAGATGACATAAGGGAAAATGTGAGCAGAATAGTGTGGTAACAGGAAGATTGTTGGGAATAGGGACACCCCAGTCATCTGAGGGTACAATCGGGCAATGCCACTGGGCTCCAAGCACTGCAGTCGTCTACTTCCCTGAAAGGCAGGCCCATTGTTTGACGAGTCCGATGACAGATGCAGGACTGAAGGGCCATTTCTGCCATGGATTTTCAGGTTGTTGGGGGAGTGTGTGTGTTTTGAGGCAAAGTCTCACTGTAGCCCAGACTGACCTGAAACTCAGTATGTAATCCAGACTGACCTTAAACTCATGATGACCCTCCCGAGTGCTGGGATTATAGGTGTGAGCCATCACACCTGGCTTAGATCTTCAAGTTACATGATGGTAGCCCTTAGATAGGTGTGAGAGGGGTAGATTTGAGAGGGGTCACTTGTGTCTGCAGTTGCCACACCATGTGGGACTGTCTGGCCAAATGGAAACACGAATCTGGATCAGGGACCCCAGATCCAACCTCACTATGCGCATATGATCTCTGTGACCTCAGTCTAGTCCTGGGCTTCAGTTTTCTTTTGAGGAAACTAGAGCACATGAGTCAGGCTGGAAGGTGGCAGGCGGGCTTGGGCCAGGAAGCAACATGCCAGGCTGGGCAGTCTCTTCACAGGCAGTCACCTCCATGGGAGAGGCTCAGCACATCTTAGGAGGAAATCCTGCCTAGGAAGGTCAGAGCCCAGAGGGCTTCAAAGGGAAAGCCATTACGTCAGTAACTCTCGTTCAGTCACCAAGGAGACTCCAGGGCAGTTGGGACTCAGGGGTGCCGTTTCCCTGGCAATATCAGCCCTGAATGCAGAGCAGCAACCTTGACCATATCTCTCTGGGCATAGTCATTAAGTTGAAATCCCCCACCCTGAACCTTGGGTAACAGTTGGTCTGACCCATACTCAGGAGCTGCTGCCCTAACAGGTTTTTGGGAACCTACTGTTGAGTCCAAGGTCAGGCCTGGCTGTGAGCTGTGGATGCCATTTCCAAACCTTGCTTCCACCTGTTCTCTCAGAGATAAGCCATTACCCCAGTAAGTCAGAACTAAGTGTGGACCACAGGCCAACACTGTCTCAATCACAGAGGTGGAGGATGGTTTGCAGATACACTGCCTCAGAACCCCAGGGAGCTTCTGAGAAGCTCAGACTCTATTGGATCAGAAAGCCCCAGTGGGACTGATGGGTAGCTTATAGAGCTCTCATCTCAAATGCACTGCAGGACGGGGGCAACCCCAGCAATACTTGATGCAAAAGTGCCCCAACTGTCTTCCCAGAAAAGCAAGTCCAAGCAGCTGGGCCCTGCAGCTGTGGGTGGGCTGTGTAGTGAGGCAGCAGCTGAGAACTCTAGGGCTAGACAGCGTGACCACATGGCACCTGGACAGGTCCTCTCATCTGTCGTTCATTTGCATCCTCTGTTAGAAAGAGACTTGCTGTGATGGCACATGTCCACATTGAACAGAGTCAGTGTACATAGCCCTGCTGATGGAGAAAACCCACTCAATTGTCCTTTGTTATCACCATTAGGAAGGAAATGGTGGTTCTAACAAGGAAAGCCCCCCAGCAGGAAGAGGCAGGCCAGGATCCCAGGTCCTCAAGGCTCTCAGCATTTTGGAGTTAATGGTCATAGAGACAACAGGATTTACAGGATTTCCTTTAGTAGCCCATCCCTTTCATTTGCTCTGATGGTCCAGAAGGTAAAACTTGGGCCTCTATGCCAAGGATTTTTAGCTGCGGTATGGTAGCCTTCCAGGCAGAGCTCAAACTGTCACAGCCACCTCACCAGCCTTGTCCTTCCTCCGCTGCCTGTCGCCTCTAGCACCAAGACCCGACCTCAACCAAGGCCAGTGTCTTCCTAACTCTCCTAGCTTTAGAGCCTCCAATAAGAGGGCTGTACCCCTACCTCAGGTCCTCACCATCTGACCAACATCCAGCCATATTCTGGCACGTTGTCACTTGGGGTCGAAGTTGCAGCAGCTTTTCAGTGACTCAAACCCAGACCTCATTGACTCAGCACCTGCAGAGTCCCCTTTTAGAGCCTCCTGGCACCTTCTGAAAGTGCATCCACCAAAACTAGATCCTTCAAAAACTCCCCAAGAATATTCCAGATCCACCTAACTCCTAGGTCTCTCAGCAAACAGTCCCACATGCAGGCTAAATCTGAATCCCTCAACCTGGCTTTCCTGTCCATAGATTTTCTGTTTCCTAGAATTGGTCTCTCCATTCCCACAGTCCCAGCACTGAGTTGTGGGAGGCTCATGATCTAAGTCAAGAGGGCTCAAGGGGAACAAGAGGCCAAACAGTTTTGGGAAGCGATGGTGAGACTAGCCACTGACTTGTCCTAAAGTGGGGCAGGGCTTGAGTGCAGCCCAAAGAAGACTCAAGAAGTGCCCATGGATGAGCCATGGGGTACAGTTAACGAGCACATGGAGGAACTAGGAGATGGTATAGTCAGTAAAGTGCTCGCCACAAAGCTTGAGGTCCTGAGGTCGGATCCTCAGAACCCACATGAAGAGTTGGGAATGGGAGTTTGCACCTATAGTTGTAGCCCTGAGGAGGATCCGTGGGGCTGGCTGGCCAGCCAGTCTAGCAGGTCGAGACCTTGTCTCAAAAATAAAGTGGAGAGCAAGTGAAGAATACACCCATTATCAACCTCTGGCCTCCAAATGTGTGCATACACCAACATACAAACACACATGAGACATGAGCACATGAAAAATGAGGCCCAATATGTCCCTGGGCTAGCAGGGGACAAGATGGAGTCCTTCCCAAAGCAGGGCCTACTGGGTCCACCCTAGGCTGTAGAGGAAGCAGAAGCCACCACTTTTAGTCAGGCATGGTGGTGCATGCCTTTAGTCCCAGTACTCAGGAGGTAGAGACAAGAGAATCACTGTAAGTTCAAGGCCACCCTGAGACTACATAGTGAATTCCATCCAGGTCAGCCAGGGCTAGAGCAAGACTCTACCTAAAAAAAAAAAAAAAGCCACCACTATTGCTCTGTCCCCTTTCAACTCAGTCCCTAGCACAAACCCCAAACCCAGAGTTAGGACCAGCTGCCTCAAGGAATCATTGGATTTCTGGTGGCAACTCTCTCCCTAATGAGATCTCCCCAGAGACTCTGGATGAGCCCACCCAGGTGACTGACAACCCCAACCCTGACAATAACTGTTGAACAGAGGGACAGACAGCTTAGAGGACAAAAAACTCCTTTCTTCCTTCCATTTTCTGTCCCCTTTCCATCAACTCCCAGCAAGACCCAGAAAAACAAGTCCTCATGCCTCCTCCTCTCCCCCCCAAAGAAACTTTTAAGTGTATCAGACACATCGACTGCATTAAACACGCTGAATTTTTAAGGCATGAGTTGGCAGGGTTACCATGGCTGCCTTTGCCCTGAGGGGCACACTGCTGAGGATTGATTGAAATAAATAAAACAGATTTACAGTTTTCATACTTGGGAAGCAGAGAGTTGGAAGGGAAGGGGGAGGGGGCGGGGCAGGGTGCAGTGCAACTCTGGAGCCTTCTGAATCTCAGCTGCCTGCTCCTTCTCCCACCCCAAGCTTCTGCTCGGTGAAAGCTGCTTTCTCTTTAAATTCCTGAAGGAGCCCAGCTGTTGGGCAGTGACACAGCAGGGAGCAGGCTCCCTAGGGATAGCTCTGGGCCTCTGTGTTTTCTCTTGATTTTAGGTCACACAGGGGTTTATTGACTGGGAGACTCTAGACATTTAGAAAAAGCACCTGTGCACCTTTAGCCTTGGGCCACTGAGAGGGACATGGACATCAAGTAGTAGCCAATATGGAGAGGAAGCAAAGCCTCCCCCTTCTATGGGTAGTAATGGATGAGTGTGGTAATGAAGGATAGTGAAGGAAGGAGGGCCAAGCCAGAGGAAGGGGAGGACTCTGAGCCGGAAGCCAGGCACACGGGAAGATAGAATGATCCAAGCCCGGCCTTGGGACTGGTAAGTGCCAGGCACCTGGAGCTTATTGCCCTCCTTCCCATTTGCCCAGCATGGAAGTGGGAGTAGGGCAACTAAGGCCTACCTGAGAGGAACCTTGTGCCTCAAACTGTCTTCCCAGGCACCTATGGCCCTGATGCTAGACCACAAAGAAGCAGAGGCATGAAGAACTAAATTAGACCTTGTTTGGAGCTGGGGGCTTCTACTGAGAGTTTGGGGCATTTTGAAAAGATTCTCCTGTATGGCCCAGCCTGACAGAAGGCACCAAATGAGATTGTCCAAATCCCCTGCTCGTCATGTGGCAGGAAGAGGCCACTGGAAGTGGCAGGACAGGAAAGAAGTCAGGAGCTGGGATGTACCCACCCCACCTGAGATTTGCCAGCTGAGGCTTACTTTGAGTTTTCTGTTTATCCCTGGTTAGCACTGAGGCAGGTGAAGGCTGGAACAGAAATGGACAGTATTAATAGCATCTTGAAGAGGTTGTGGGTGGGAGGTGGGTGCTCCCAGCTAAGCAGTGTTATTTCTGCTCAAGAGGTATGAAGTCGAATCTCTCCCCCATGAGCCAGCTGTTCAAGAACTCTGCTGATGGCTACTTTGGTGTGGTGACATTGGGACAGTAAAGACTCATAGGAGGAGATGATTGCTCACTTCCATTTCCCCTTTCTACCTTGAAGCCGTCTGGTGCCCTTCCCACACCTGTGCCCAGAGCCTCGGTTTGGTTCCCCATGGCACCTTGCACCCCACACTATCTGGCTGGCTGGTGCAGCATTCCTGCACCACAGCCTCTCCCTCCCAGCCTGTCATTCACCCCAAGTAGCCCCACTATAGGTCAGAGACCTTTTCTGCTTCTGCCTTTTGTCACTGCCTAAAACAGGCCAAGCCTGGTGAAGGAGAGTAAGCGAAGGGAAGGAGGTCAACAGCTCCCTCCCCAGCTGCTCTTTGGACATGTGTAGTATCTCATCTCCCCTTTGCTGTGATAACTACAAGCCTGACAGGCAGGGGCAATGGGCCATCAGAGCACCCTTATGGGGAGTCAGAGCCAGAAGAATCTGGGAAGGGAGCTGCATGAGTGGGCTCAGCAACTGGCCCAGGGACCTGGGAGGGATCAGCTGACAGTGAAGATAGAAGAAGCTGTTTTTGGCCTTGGCCGCTTTGCTGGTCTGTTCTCGGACGATGCAGGGGAGTGGGGTCATGGGAAGAAGGCTTCCCTAAAGCCACATGCAGGGTTCAGGTTCTGCAAGCAGAGTACAACAGAGTTCTTACTCCCCCGGGAAGGCACTTGGCCCTCTGCCCTTTAAGGTCTGGGGCCCCTGCTTCTGCAGATGCCCTGTGAAAGAGCCCATTCCCAGTTCTCCCTTGTGTGCCAGCTGTCCCCAACCCCACCACCCTGCCCTTCCACAGCCCATGGGGCAAATCTGTCCTGAAAGGCCCAGAGTGAGTCTGTCCAGAAAGGACACATGGTGGACCCCAGACCCCCAGGAGCCAATGAGGTGGGGAGGTTTTGACCCCAGAAAGAGTCCCTGCTATCTCATAGAGCAAAGTTTACATGCAGCTCTTCTGCTCTGCACTGGGGGGGGGGGGGACTTAGAACCACAGCTCGTCTTATTTGGGTTGGCCTGTCTAATCCCTAGAGGAAAATCTGTGTGTGGCCCTTGCCCACAACCCAGGATAGGACAGAGAAGACAGCACCAGACTCCTGTCAACCTCTGCCAGTGCCTTGCTCCTTCCACTCTTCTCTTGCATGGGGTGACACAAGGGCCTAGGGCACCACAAGGCCAGGGGCACCTTTCTTCATCCCACTCACTTTGGGGGCAGGGTTTCCTGGAGTTGGAGATGGGGAGTAGATACCTGGCAGGGACTTGGGAGAACACCTTCCACAGAGGGGCCACCACCAAGACCAGTGACTGTACAGGTTTGGAGTCTGGTCTTAGGTGGTGCACGGCTAGTGGTGGTGGCCTGACAGGCAGTATAGCCACTGCAGACACTGGCTCCAATGAGGACCTATGCCTTGGACAACCTGCAGCTGCCCCAAAGGAGATTTCAGTAGGCAATACAGCGCTGTCTCAGCTCTGAAGGAAAAGTGACAGCCCCTCTCTTGGCTCCCAGAAGGTTCAGTTGCTCCCTTGGGAACTCCTGGTTTGTGGCAAATAGCAGAAAACAGCTATCTAGGCATCATCAAGAGGCTTGAAAGAGACACACAGAGCCATATCCACAGGGCTCCGGGCTGTGTGTGATGTGCATGGGCCCAACCATGGGGCCCAGCTGGAGTCAACAACCCACTGCAGACAAGTGAAGACCCTTCCTCAATAGTATACCTTCCCTCCCAGCCACCTCCCTCCTGTTCCGTAAGTCGGAGCTTCTTACCAACATGACACATGTCCAGGATAGTATAGGAGGACCCCCTTACAGGCTCCATCAGGTTCCCTCCCACCCCACCTCTCCGCCTTGCCCCCATGCACTTTCCAGGCCATTGTCTCATGAAAAATAGCACTTTAATATGAGTATTTAAAAATATGGCAAGTGTGTAAAGCTTGCAAGCTGTGTTCCATTATTGGCGCTATGCTTGAGAGCCAGGCAGGCAGCTCAAGCTGGGCTGGGGCTCAGCAGAGGAGTGATGACGCAGCAGCCCTGTGAGGCAGCCATCTGCCAGGCCTCCACTGGGCAGGGACAAACACTGAGGAGGCAGAGTGCTAAGGGGAACTCGGGCTCTGGGAAGCTGGCTCTTCTGGGTCTGAATCCTCCATTCCTCCAGTTGGCTGTGCCATGTGGGTCCTCTGAACCTCAGACTCAGCCTGCAAGAAGCCAGAGAAGGAGTTCAAGTCAAGGGCTAGGCACATGGAAACTGCAGCTGCCTGTGCAGATCCTGTCATGGGATTTAGGGTCCCCCCCCACTTCCTTGACAGAAGAGACACAAGCATCCTGTTCCTTTCTAGGACTCTCTTAAGACAAGATCCGGGTCGTCCTCCCCTACACTTTTGTTCCTAGGACAGTGTCTGGACATGCTGAGTGCTCAGGAAAGGACGGGAACTGCCATTCTCGCTCGCTGATGTCTGGCTTCTACCAAGAGATGTCCTTGACCTAGTCGGCCCTATCACTGTTTTCTGTTTGTCTTTTTTCTGGTTTTTTTCAAGGTAAGGTCTCACTGTAGCCAGGCAGAACTGGAACTTACTCTATAGTTCTAGACTGGCCTCAAACTCACAGTGATCCTCCTACTTCTGCCTCCCAAATGCTGGGATTAAAGGCATGTGCCACCATGCCTAGCTTCTTTCTTTCTTGCATGTCTGGAGTAGGTATGATGTGTGTATGTACATGTATACACACAGATGCAGTGCTCCATGTGTGTGCAGAGGCCAGAGAATGTTGGGTATCCCCCTCCATTGCACTGGTTTCCTTGAATAGGAGTCTCTACTGATTCCAGAACTTGTCTTGGTCTCTGCTTCCCACAGGACTAGAGTTACAGACATGTATGGCCATACCCACTGGTTTACATGGGTTCTTTTTTTTTTTCCTTTAATTGACAACTTCTATAAATATAGACAATATACCATGATCATAATCCCCTCTCACCATCTCCCTTTTCTCCCTCTCAACCCCCTTCACTGAATCCCTTCTTTCCAACTAGTCTCTCCTCCATTTTAATTCCATCATTTTCCCCTCCTATTATGCAGATCTTGTGTAGGTAGTGTCAGCCACTATGAGGTCATGAACATCAAGGCCACTTTGTGCCTGTATGACAGCATTGTAAGCAGTCCTGTCCTTCCTTTGGCTTTCCCATTCTTTCCGACATCTCTTCCACAATGGTCCTGAGCCTTGGAGGGTGTGATAGGGATGTCTTACTTAGTGCTCAACACTCCACTGTCACTTCTCAGTACTGTGATATGTTTTGAGTCACCCCAGTGGTCACCAGCATCTGAAAAGAGAAGCTTCTCTAACCAAAAGTGAGAGTACATGGATATAAACATAAGTGCTTGAAGGGCAGTTTGGTGGGTATAATGCCAAACAACAATAGTTGTTGCTCCCCTAGGACTTATGAGCTCCCCAGCTATGGGCTTTGTCATAGTCAGCCACACGCCTCTGGGATGAATCTCCAGACCAGGCAAAATTTTGGAGAGGAAAGTATTTATTGAAATAACAGATCCAGGGGAAGTTAAGGAAAGGCTGGCCCCCTTACACAGATCCAAGCTCTTAGATGAGGTTGGTGGGAAGAAAGGGTGCATGAGACCAGATCTCCCCAGGGCTCAAGGAAGGGATGAGACTTTGATTGTTGAAAGGAGCCCACACAGCAGTTATATGGCAAGGTCCAAAACAGAGAAGTTCATAGCTAGGGTGTCCCAAGCAAAGGATGTTGGAGCTAAGGCCAGAGAGGAAACTACAAAAGATGTGAGGTCTTTGGGTGGTGGCAGGAGCTGGACTTTGCAGTAGATGCAGTGGGAAGCCATGGAGTTCCTGAGCAAAGCAGGGCAGAATAAGTCTCAGACCTTTAGAAGTGCCCCAGTTGGCAGAGGATGGGTAAACTTGGGGGTAAAACAGCCAGGAGTCATATTGGGAGATGTCTTGGAATTAGCAAGAGATGGTTGTCTTGGAATTAGCAAGAGATGTGCTTGTTTCAGAGTGATGGTAGCCAAAGGGAAACAAGGAAGCCAAGGCAGGAGATTGCTCTATAAGGAGAGACCTAGGCCCAAAGCTGGACCAAATAGAGGAGCTGTCATCAATCAAGGAGCTAGGTGGGTCATGGGAAGGCAAATCTACAGGGATACCAAGAATTCCTTGAAATGCCTAAGAGGAAGCCAAGCAGGGTTATCTACCTGCTGGCAGTGTCCCTCCAGAGCTCAGTAGGGCCCAGGGCAAGAGGGACATATGGGAGCCACTGCCTCCAGGCAGCTTTGAGCATATCCATGGGCCCCGAGCCTGCTGGGAGATGAACAGAAAGAATGCCCAGCCTTAGAGGACCAAGTGCAGTCAGCAAGCTGAAAGGAAAACCAGGAAAGGTTACAGTTGCTGGTGGCAAGAAAGGTCTGTTTCCAAAAAGCTCCACCATCTCTGACCTGTAGCACCATCAGCCTCCCCAGGTTCTCTGGGACACCAGGAGACTTGTCTCTCCTCACCCTTTCCTGTCCCTATAAATCCTCCCTGCCCTGTCCAGCAGGGCAGCTGGGCTGGCCTGGGGTCCCTAGAGAGTGCTGCCTGGCAGCAGCAGCTCAGCTGTTGGCCTCTGTCATGGAGACCGCAGCAGCTGTGGGCGACAGGCACTTGCGACCATTTGTCAAAGCACTCTCCTTCCTCCCCTACAACATTTCTGCCCCACAGCCTTGGAGACAGGACTCATCTAAGGATGGGAGAGCCAGGAGGGGACAGGAAGCGATGTTGTGAGTTCCACAGAAATGCCACCACCTCCCACCTGGCGCTGTCATCTCTACCGAGGGAGTTCTGGCCCCTGTGTGCCACACAACAAACATGGGCACTTTACATGAGGTGTCTGTCTTTCCAGCTGGCCTCTGGTAGTTTCCCTGAGTTTAGACAGGTATTGCCCCCACTTAAGAGAGAACTTGTTGGGCAGAGACATCTAGATCACCTTGCAGCTTTAGGGCCATCAGACTCCAGGCCTTCGCCACCCTTCTAGCACTAACAAAGCCTCTCCATCCCACCATGCCTAAGTCTCATTTGGATTTCTCTCATGTCTCTTGCCCAAGCCTGCGGGTTCCCATCAGGTCTAAGCTGGAGACAGCCTGCCCACTGTTTGCACTTCGTGGTTTGGCTTCTCCATTACCAAATGAGCCAAAATTTTGCTGGGGTGGGGGTGGGGCAGAATCTTCTCCAGCCCGGTTGCAAAGCCATGACTGGTGTTCAGAGGGGAGCAGAAAACCAGTCCAGATGGTTTCAGTGCCTGGAAAGAAGTGTCCATGTTTTGGATGTGTTGCCTCAAGGCGTGGCACATAAGACAGTGAAGCCTTGGCTCCTTGTCTAATCTGTGGTGTTGCTTCCCTGGGCAGAAACTAGAAATTAGAAAGAAAACCCAGATCAGAAATGGATCACCACCCCCACTCAACAGGAAACATGTGCCACACACTCTCTTACCAGCCCCTTACCCATTCTTGCC
This sequence comes from Zapus hudsonius, assembly GCA_004024765.1. Lineage (NCBI taxonomy): Eukaryota > Metazoa > Chordata > Mammalia > Rodentia > Dipodidae > Zapus > Zapus hudsonius. The sequence goes on from PVHP010007917.1 coordinate 12,146, forward strand.
CCACTAAAGTGCCCTTCCCCTCAAGAATGGGCCTTTGAGAACATGTGCCCTGGAGGAAAGGTCAGCATGCTCCTCCCAGACTACCCTCAACATCTGCTTGTCACTGTCCATGTTACCTTCCCTCAGGGACCCTGGAAAACCTGCTTTTCTTCATTCCCTGGGTTTCTTTTTGATAACATTGGTCCTCTCTCACAAAGCCCAATCCTTACCCCCACCCCACCCCTGGCTTTACTATAGAATATACACAGGGGCCAGTGGAGCTAGGTGCCACCAGAGTCCCCACACCAGCATGGGGCTGACATAATGTCTGTTCAGTCCACAAGTCTCTGCTGGGCATCTTTACTGGTTGGGATATGCATGAACAGTATTGACTCTTGACCTCAGGGGCTTCATGGGAGTGAAGGAAGAAGCAGAAGTGCCTGGGGAGCAGTTGATATATGTGTGAGATAGATATGTGATACAGCATATGTATTTGTTGACATGGATGCTCTAGAAGGTAACTTCTTGCATCCCTGGAGGGTCTAGCATTTTTTTTTTTTTGTGGGGCGAGGTTGGTACTAGGCCAGAGTGGGTGATATTGGGAGGTACACAGCCAGGTCTTCCTGTAAGCATCTCCCCTATGTTCCCATCCTCCCCACACTCATACCCCAGCATCAGGGCTCCTTACCAGCCCCAGGAAAGAACAGGTGTGACCAGTCCCCTAGAGGAGGCCTGAGAATAACTGCCCCTGCTTGTTTTCTAGACAACTCTGCCTGCTGCTGAATGCAGAGAACATCTTCCACTCAATGGCAGACATCCTGCTCCGGGAGGAGGACCTCAAGTTTGCCTCCACCATGGTGCACACCCTCAATACCATCCTGCTTACCTCCACTGAACTCTTCCAGCTGAGAAACCAGCTCAAGGACCTGAAGACTCTGGTACCCCTTTGAGCTCACCCTGGGGTTAGGCCTGCAGGTGTCAGGCACCCTGCCCCCTTGTCAACTGGCCCTAAGAGGTTCACAAAAGGAGGAGAAACAGGGATGACATGGGGACCATCCCTGGTCCAGGGTCAAGTATGGATACCCCAGGTGAATGGCTGTATGTTAGGGCTGCCTGCAGAGTATGTCACCTTCTTCTGAGTTCTCTGCCCCCAGAGGGCTCCATGCCTAAAGCAGAGTACATATTTCCTCCCTTCCCTTCCACCCCACTGTCCACTGCCCCCTGGCAAACAGGCTGTGCTGGCTCTGGGCCACCTCTGGATGAAGACTTCCCCCATCCCACCCTCAGAGTCAAGATCATAACCAGGGGTTAATTGCTCTCCTCACCCTTCTCCCTTCCCTGGCCCCTTTTCCACAGCTGGACACATCTGTCTCATAAAATGCCAGGGTATCACATTGGTTCCTGTCCCAGACTTTTAAGAAAGGATGTCCAAGGCTTAGTGAGAGAAAGTGAGGAGGCATGTAAGTCACAGGCCCACATGGCTTGTCAGAGGGACTAGACTCCTCTTATCCTTCAAGAATTGGCACCATCATGGATGCAGGAGTGGCAGGGAGTCATTCCCCTGTCTCCCACCCAGCACAACCCTGCTTCCACTTCCTCATGAGGAGTCACAAGGACATTCAAGCCCATGTCTGAGGGTGTCTGGAGCCAAGTGGTTTGGTATGGTCCAGGCCACAGCCTGCTTCCCTCCTGTGGTTCCCTCCAGACATTCTCAGAGGCCTTAAGAATTTTCCTTAGAGGCAAGGACTCCCCGCAGTGTGGGCTTGGATGCTAGGCTGGTTTGCTGGTATGCTAAGAGTATGAGGTGGGCTGCGGAAGTGGGGAAAGATGGTATTTGAGGATGCAGAGAGAGGCCTGGCTCCTCAGGAGGCGTTCTTCCTGCCCGCACCCCTCGCCTTCTCACTGCACGCTCTAGAACCACAGTGTTCTGGGGAGGACAATTACTGTCATTTTGCCAGGGGCAGAAATGCCAGCTGACAAAGGATAGGCTCACTCCTGACCAGGCCCTTGCTGCCACTATCACCATGTGGCTCTGTGGGTCCAGGAGGTAATGACAGGGTCTAAGGAGCTGTCAGCATTTCCTTTGTGACAACTCGTTCCCAGCCATGCTGCCAGACATAGCCCAGTGCTGAGCTGGCGCCCCAGCTGTCCCCAAGGGCCCTGATTCACAGACCTTTAGGTCCATCCCTCCTTAGGTCCTATGTGGGCCCAGTGGTATGCAGGAGAGGGCCTCCTAACCAGTGCACCTCTCCCCTTAGGAGAGCCAAAACCTCTTCTGCTGCCTGTACCGCTCCTGGTGCCACAACCCAGTCACCACCGTGTCCCTCTGCTTCCTCACCCAGAACTACCGGCATGCCTATGACCTCATCCAGAAGTTGTATCCTTCTTACCACTGAGGGCCAGGTGTGGTCCACCTACTCTCCTCTTACACTCAGCTTCCAGGGCTTATAGCATCTTAGGGCCACTCAGCCAGAGGCAGCACTCTGAAGGATATGTTTGGAGGGTGCTGTTGACAGCTAACAAGCCCTCTCAGAACTTCCTGGAAGGGAGTGGAACCTGAAAATCTTGGGAGTGGGAACACAGGTTGAGTGGGTCTGGTCCTCCTGGGTGAGGCCCAGCTTCTATGTCAGGGAAGAGACAGGTGGGTATTCTGTATACTGTAGCTCCCTGCTGACTACTTTAATGATGGAGAATGCCTGGATATGAGAATGTGTTGGGCTGCTCTGGGCAAGTGTGGGTGAGGCTTACATCACATGTTGGGCCCTCGAGGCCTCTGAAGGGCCAGAAGTATGTATGTATGTATGTATGTATGTATGTATGTATGTATGTATGTATGTATGTATTGTGTGCGCAACAGGGTCTATTGCTACTGCAAACAAACACCAGACACATGTGCCACTTTTTGCATCTGGCTTTATGTGGTTACTAGGGAATTAAACCTGGACAAGAAGGTTTTGCAAGCAAGTGCCTTTAACCAATTAGTTCCCCAGCCCCCAGTTAGATTTTTGTTTGTTTGTTTCTTTTTCAAGGTAGGGTCTCCCTCTAGCCCAGGCTGACCTGGAATTCACTACATACTCTTGGGGTGGCCTTGAACTCCAGGCAATCCTCCTACCTCTGCCTCCCAAGTGCTGGGATTAAAGGCATGCACCACCATGCCCAGCTCCCATTACATTTTTTTTTAAACAAAGGCCCAAACACACACACACACAAAAAAAAAAAAAAAAACTTTGTGAACCCTGAGGGATTGGAGCACAATTTAGGAGACAAGACTGGCCTCCTACCCTGATAGACCAATAGACCAGGCTGTGAGGGCCTCAATAGAGGTCAGGTATGGTCTCATTCCCTTCAGTGAATGTGCAATCCTTCCACCACCTAAATAGTTGCCCCTCTCAGCCACCTGTGTGACCCAGGAACAAGAAGGCCACTCTCCAGTTCCTATACTTCACTGGCCAGCTGGTGGGCCATCCTCTCAGGCGGGAGCCAGGCCATTCCTGCCCAGCTGCAGGGCCTTAATAAGAGCCTTTCTGCACCCAGCAAGGTACAGAGGACAGAGCTTCTGGAGCAGAACCTGAGCGCTCAAGCAAGGAGGATAGCTGTCCTGCATTCATTTAGAGAGACAGAAAGGCAAAGAGAATAGATGTATGTCCTTTATAAATGCCAAATCCTGCTTCATGAAAGCCAGGCTCTGCACAGGAAACTTGAGCAGGGTTGGAGGGTGGGAGGAGATATATCGAGCTCTGAACCTCAGAGTCCAGCCCTGCCCCTCCAAGACACAGGCCATGCTGACCCAGTGGGAGACTCCTTAACTCCACCCAGTGGGGACCTGGAGGTCACCGTGGACTTCCTCACAGAAGTGGACAAACTGGTGCAACTGATCGAGTGCCCCATCTTCACATGTAAGAGTCCCTGTCTGGATCACTCTCCCTAGCAGGTCCACTGGCCTGTCATGGACCCTGCTGGCCTGTGGGGGTGGTGTCTGGGGGCCACTTTTGGCTGAATCTTGAGAAAGAAGGAGAACAGTCCACCCAGAGATGCTTGTGGGATGTCAAGAATGTAATACTGGAAATTGTAGCCAGAGTTGAGACAGGCCAGCTGGAGCATGATGGGACACACAGCATTAGAACTTGTCCTGTCTGGGCCAGGCGTGGTGGCGCACGCCTTTAATCCCAGCACTCCGGAGGCAGAGGCAGGAGGATCACCATGAGTTCAAGGCCACCCTGAGACTACAAAGTGAATTCCAGGTCAGCCTGGGCTAGAGTGAGACCCTACCTCAAAAAAAAGAACAACTTGTCCTTGTCTGTATCCTCAAAATGTCCTCACATGGACATAGGCCAGTATTATTATAAAGCCCACCAAAGGTCCTGCCCTAGGGCTGGTCCTTGCTCTCTTTAGTTGGGGATACCTCTGCAGATGCTCCCATTCACCCAGGAGTCATGTCCTCTCCTCTCTGAAGGAAGAGATGGTATGTGCTGGGAATCAGTGGGCGGGAGCTGCCTGGTGAGTAACACCCCGGCTAAACGTGCAGAAGTGGTGCTGGCTGGGTGAGCAGAGCTTTCGTTGCTTCACACATGCAACACTGCTCCCCAAAGCAGACAACACTCTGAATGACATGCATGATTTTACACTGGTAGAAAAGCCAGAGGCAGCCCTGGCTGTGGCTGTTTTCCTGGTCAAGCTGGCCACCTGGGCCTCCAGCTCCCTAGAAGCATCTATTATGTGCCCATCCTGAGCCATCAGCCTTCTCCCTGGGATCCAAGAGCAAATGCAGGGTTCAGGGACTATTATCTCTCCCTCCCCCCCCCAACTGCTCCAAGCAGCAAGTGCTACCATGATTCAAGACATAGAGACAGCAGAGCAGAAGGGATGCCCTGTTCTCAACCTGTCCTAAGTATGCCCTGCCTAACATCTCCCTTCCCAAGGGCCCCATGAGGCTTGGTTCACCCGAGGTCTGCCAGGCCAACCAAGGGACAGTCCTGAATGACATCTTAAACTTAGCAGCAGGCTTTGCTAGGAAAGGCACCAACAGCAGAGACAAAGGGCAGGACCAGCCTTCCCAGGGCCCAAAGGAAAGAAAAGATGTAAAACCGGCTTGTGCTTCTCCAAAGCTGCATGCATGGTGAAAACTCCTTATACCTTACCAATCAACCAGTACTCTCCTGTGAGCCCAACAGCTGTGGAGATTTCTCCCCCCACTCCCGCTAGCCAACAGCCTGCTGTAGACACTGACTAGGTGTCCTATAATCCCTTCCATCCTCATACTGCCAAACCTAGCACTAGCCTCCAACTGTCACAGGTCAGGCTCACCTCTTCAGATGACAGCTGCCCCAGCCTGGATCATTTGGCCTGATTCTGACCAACCAGCTATAAATCAGGGTTCCTTGGGTTCCGTTCAAACCCTTGGGTTCAGTTAATTTCCTGGAGCAGCTCCCAGAATTCAAGGAAACATTTATTTCTGAAGGATACAGAAGAAGAGGTACATGGGGCAAGACATACAGGAAGAGGCTCCACTTTCTAAACATCCCACAAATTCTGCTGCTGGGAACCTCTCTGAACCCAGTCTTTCTGGGGCTTTATGAGCATTTGATTACTTAGGCATGGTTTAAATCTTTGGCCATTGGTATCAGCTCAACCTTCAGTTCCTCTCTCATGGTGCCTAGCTTCAGCTCACCATCCATCGTCAATGCACACAGTACATGCAAAAGACTCTTATTTCAGAGACTGCAAGGGTCTTAGGAGTTGTGTGCTAAGAAACTGAGATGAATAACATGTATGTCACAGTGTCATGGGTGCCTGTGACTTCTGCCACCTGGGGCAAGAGGAGGGGATGGGAGAGGCCATCCAAACCTTTACACAGCTGTGCCTGGAAAGGCAGGACCACTCTAGAAAGTGTGGCTCATTGTTGGCACAAGATGCCCACCATGCCCAAGCCAGACAGGGAGCCAGTGGTCCTAAAAAGGCACAGGAGGGCTCCCACCCTGAACCTCAGGAGGGAAAGGAGATCTCAGACCCCAGGATTGAAATCAGTGCAGACAGCAGGGCTGTGCGGTAGTGGCTGTTGATACCCAAATCACCTCCTGGACACTCAGGGCTAAATGCCACACACAAAGGCATTTTCCCTTCCTGCACCCCCTTAGTGTTGCCCTAATCCACTCTTTCTCTCCAGCTTACCCTATTTATAGCTCTTGTACTGGCACGTGCAGAGCCAACTGGGGAATCTGTTATTCTGTAAGCCCCCAACCCCCATTACAGGGGAAGCAGCTGAGCTTGGGGAGGGAGGTGGACTAGGCCCAACAGCAGGTTTGGGAGGACCTCGGGCTGAGAAGACTGCTAGACAAGTCAGTCAGATAGGTAGATAGGAAGAAAGGTACATTAAGTCATAGAAGCAGTTAAGACTCCTGGAGGAGTGGGGCTGGTCTTGGCTGGCTATAGAGAAGCCCTTGCTTTACCCCAAGCCAGTCCACCTGGCTGTCCCTCTCCTTAAGCTGCATCCTCACCCCATCGGTGCTGGCTCTAGTCCTCTTCCTGCCAGGCTGAGGCAGGGGGAAGGTCTGGAATGGTATAATCCAGAATAGATCCAGGATCCCTGAACCCTGTGCTCTCTGCCCCACTGCAGATTTGCGCCTGCAGCTGCTTGACGTGAAGAACAACCCATACCTGATCAAGGCCCTGTACGGCCTGCTCATGCTGCTGCCCCAGAGCAGCGCCTTCCAGCTGCTGTCTCACCGGCTCCAATGTGTGCCCAACCCTGAACTGCTGCAAACAGAGTGAGTGTCCAGCCCCGGCCCTGCTCTCTGCCTGCAGGGGAGGATCCAGGGGGCCTACTCAGGTCCCCTGTCTCCATGTCCTGCCTTTTTGTCACTGCAGCCCTGTCCACCCCACAGCCACTTTTGTCTTGGTTTCATGGAGTGCATATGGGGTGGAAACAGCAGCCATGCTCTCCCTAAGCAGCCCAGGGAGCTCTGGAAGACCAAGCCTCAGTCTGGGTCCTTGGCGTCCCAGGTGCCCGGCAAAAGAGCCCTGAGAGAGGAAAGAACCCTGAAGAGTTCTGTGGAGGCAGAGTGAATGAGGGGCCTAGAGAGCCAGGTAGCACCCAGTCCTGGGCACCTTCTGAATGACTTAGATGCCCAGCCATAGATCTGGTCCTCTGAGAGTCTCCAGTACGGCTGGGACCTTACCATGGCCATCCCAGTGAGCTGTCCTGCTGGGGTTCTGCCTAGAGGAAGAGCAGGTATCCAAGAGGCCTGGCCTGGCATCCTCCTAGCAGGGGGGTCTAGGCTCCCACCCTGAACCTTCTGCTGGCCCTGGCCCCACAGCCTGTTGGGCTGTGTCTATATTTGGTAACCCTTGGAGGCCTTGCCTCATCCACAGGCATTTGGCATCCGAGATGGAAAATTTCACTTGTCAAGTCACCATGGAAACAAGCAGAGCCACTGAGAAGATTTACGCTGAATGGAGCTCACCCAGCTTGCATCAGATGCCCTGTGTGTCTAGAATTCCCTCCTAGGCTGTTGGAGCCACTCAGCAGGCCTGGCGCCTCACTCTAGTAAAGGACTTGGGCATTTACCCTCAGGGTGGACGGACATAGGTGGCCTTAGATAGGCCTGCCAAGCCGAGGTCCCTGGTGGCCCTGAGCCTTCCAGATCACTGTGCTAAGGCTCCCATGGACACTTCACAGGCCTGGCCTCTACAGAGTCAGTGTGGGACACCTGATAGGTTGTCCCTGTGCTAGCTGCGTCTCATCAGCTTGGAGTGCCACCCAGTGATCTCCTTGTGCTGAGGGTCCTCAGGGAGTAGGGAGGCCACCATGGGAATGGGCTTATGTTTAGATTACCCCAGCTGGGGTGCCTCCAGATTCAGGAGGTGATGGCCTATCCTCTGCATTGATCCTTACAATGCCCTATGGGTGCTAGAGTGCCCAGGCAGGCACTCCAGAGGGGTGTGGCAGAAGGGAAGAAGAGGCCAGGAATGACTTCTTCCCTGAAGTAGGCCTCAGTTCAGGCCACAAAGCCCTGCATTACCCAGAGCCTCTCCATGGTCAGTGAAGGAAGTCTTGAGCCGAAGGCGCTAAAGCCCCTGGGTAGAGGATTCTGTGGGTCAGGGGAAGGTTCCCAGGCCTGGAATAGGGCCTAGTCCATTCTTCATGTTTGCTTGTGAGGCCTCAGGCATGCCCCATGTCCTCAGTGAGCTCCATTCTTCCCCAGTAAAAGTGCCTGTGGATTAAACAGGCACCAGAGGCTCTTCTCAGCCTTCCTTTCTTTGGAAGGGTCTGGGACGTTAAGCATGCAGGCATGGAAGCAGTGGGAGGGGAAGGAGTCTCAGACAGCTGGGGAGGGGTCAGATTGCATTGCAGGGCTGGGTACACAGGGACAGCTCACACTTGGGGAAGGGGCTGTGGACAGTCCCAGCCCAGGGTGGGGCAGGCAACTGGCAGACAGTGTGGAGTTGCCCTACAGCCTGGGAGCTAGAACAGCTGGGGAAGTTTCTGAGCTCCCACCCTTCCTTCACTGCATTCACCCAGGTCTGGGGGCCACCGCCCTCAAGTTTCAGGCCACTCCTCAGGGACCATCCTCAGTGAGACAGCAGGGAACCACTGAAGGAAAAGCTAGTGGCTAGTGTATGGGTAAGGTGACAGATGACCAGCTCTGTGCTCTGGAACCATGGCTTTGCCCTGCTGGCTAGGTATCCCTGTCACCCTGTGCCTGAGAGTTGTGGGAAAGGGAGAATGTGCTCATCCCTGTAGGCAAGGCCATGCCAGGAATTTCAGCACTGGAGAGGGAAAGACAAGATCAGGAATTCAAGGGCAGCCTGGGTTAAATGAGACCCTGTCTCAAGAAACGATGGTAATGAGGAAAGCTTCTAGGCTCAGGAGAGCCAGGCAGTATCCTCCACTTCCACTGGGAGACACTTTGCATGCTCAAGACCTCAGGTCAGGAAGGGTCTCCCCACCACAGGGTCAGGATGTCTCACTGCTCTGAGGCCCTGGACAGCGAGCTCACTCCCTGATCCCCAATCTGCTCATGTCCCCAAACCCCTCATCTCGTTCCTGCCTGCCTCAGGTTGCCAGCAATGTTGTCAGGACAGCGTAGAGATCAGACAATACCTCTCCAGCACTGCCATTCCTCTGGCCTTGTTCCAGCCTAAGTGGCTTAAGCAGCAGCTGGAGCTAGGGCTCCAAGCTCAGTGTCTGCCATCTCAAGCCCAGGTTGCTGTCATGGGGCAGTGGCCTCTTGGCCAAAGGGCTACAGGGGCAACAAGGCCCCTGTCCCATTCCCAGTGGAGTCCAGAATGCCTCCCACCATCGGGTCCCCATAATAGGACCACTTGGCAACTTTCCCCTTAAACCAACAGTGATCAAGCCTCAGCTCAAGAGCCCAAAGCAGTGGCTGCAAACACTAGGATGTTTTCAAGTGGGCATCCTCCCCAGAAAGGAGGGAAGGGAAGGGCCAGCTCCAGGCTCCAGAGGGTATCTGAGTTGTGGGGAGACTGCATCCCTGCAATGGGGTGGGCCCCAGCAAGGCCTTCAGACTTCAGCCATTGGTTTTCTGGCCTGGCCAAGCTCATTGGTTCAGGGAGATCTGCTGTTTCCCAAAACTAGACTAAACAGCTGAGTACACCAGACCTCAGACTGGCAGAGCTGTAAGCACAGCAGCTGCTCATCTCACACCTAGGCCAGGGCTGGGCACCAGGCAAAGCTCCTACATGTCATATTAGGTATTTAGAGGAATCCTTCCCCCACGCCATGGTATAGCTCCCATGATAGCCTCCTTTACAGACAAGAAATGTACATGTGCCCAAGGTCAAATGGCCAGGCCAGCCCCATCTAACTTCTGCCCTCAGCTGCTGCCAGCACCCTAGCCCCATGCTAAGTCCTCTTCATGAACTCGAAGGGTCTGGGGAGTCTGCTTAGCTCAGGGCCACCAAGCTACCAGCTGGAACACAGCTCTACATGCCCAAACCAGTGAGGCTAGAGTGAGGGGGGAGAGACTGCTGGAGAGAGGAATGAGTTGGGAACCCAAGGGGCAATCTAAACACTGGGATGGAGGTGCAGCAACAGGGTTATCACTACACTGCACAGTTGTAGGGCCATCACAGTGCACACCCTGTGTTGCTATACAGGAGAACTGTGGAGGGTGGTGGCAACAGTGGAGTGCCGTGAGGATGTACAGGGGATGCAGGCCTTAGGGCTTCACCCAGAAACAAATGTCCTGCTAAGTTGAGGGCCCAGCAGTCTTCTTGATCCCAGTTGTCTCCACTCCCAGCCTTGCCACAGAGAAAGGGCCAGGCTGCCTCCTCCCACTTCTCCCCAGACCCTGTTCCAGGCCCCAGCTGGCTTCCTGGCTGGCTGCTAGCCCTGGCTCTCACCCCAAAGGGAGCCACTGGTAAACAGGAAATGCTTCCCCATGCGATGCCTGCTCTGGGCGCCATCACCAGCCCACAGGCTGAATGATATCCAAGCAGCATATTGGCTGTTCCCACCAGCTGCAGGAGAGGGGATGCTCAAGGCCCGAAGCACTTGGGCTGGCTGTTGCTTAGGTGTTGCCAGACAAGGGGCAGGCAGACTCCCAGAGGCTGAGCTCCACCAGTAAGATCTCCTCCCCCCACCCATGATGCAGACACTGACTCAGCCCTCTGCCCATCTTCCCAGAGACAGTCTGAAGCCAGCCCCCAAGTCCCAGAAAGGTGACACCCCCAGCATCGACTACACCGAGCTCCTGCAGCACTTTGAGAAAGTCCAGAACCAGCACCTGGAAGTGAGGCACCAGCGGAGTGGGCGCGGGGACCACCTGGACCGAAGAGTTATCCTCTGACACACCTGATATGGAGAAGGGCCCAAGGGGCCAATGAAACACTCAGGGTCTCCAGGCTGCCTTCCGGAGGAGCCTGAGGACCTGCCTCAGCGCAGGGCTGGACCTGACCACCAGGGCAGGGAGGGGGGACAGGCTGCTCTGTCCACTGCAGCTCCTCCCAGCCCCCAGGGCTGTCAGTTGCACCCTGGCTTCCCTCCAGGGTGTGACCATCACCTCAAAATCGGTTGTCTTCTGCAACAGTCTCTAATTCCTCCTTGTGAGAAGAGCTTGACCTCAGAGCCCCTAGAGCTCTAGCCTGGTGTGTACATGAGGGAACGTGTGTATGTCAATCTGTGTGAATAATGAACGGGGACCAGCACAAAGATCTCCATGGAATGGTTTCCCATCCAGTCCCTGCCCCAATAAAGAAGTGACCGAGTCCTTAACTGAACCTGCCTGTTTCTTCCCTGCTGGTACCTGTTCCTTGCCTTGCAGGGTGCTGCAAACTGCCCCAGGATCTCGTCTGTCCTGGAGGCTTACTTAACCTCGAGCTGGGCCCTAGCATCTTCCTCCTGTCCTGCCTGAGCCCCCAGTCTGACCTGATTCGCTGGGGCCTATCTCCACCAGGCAAACGGCAACTGAGCCTTGAGGGTTTCTGGAGGAAGGGATCTCACAGCAGGACACGTAACCCATCACTAGTGGAGGGGACATGTGCCTCAACTTTCTTGGCTGAAAGACTGCACCTGTATGCCAGGGGTCTTCTTGTCCCCAGGCTTTGACCTTCTGGTAAGTGCTTAAGTGGCTTCTGCAGCCCTAGAATCACGAGAAGCCTGTGCCTGCTTTCCCCTAGAGCTCCAGCAGTGCGCCCATGAGAATGGGTTTACCTGGAGTCTCCAGGACGACGGCTGCACTAGCCCTCGCCCACGTGTGTGCGCGTGCTCCCCACGCCAGGCACCAGGAGCTGCTCTGCAGGCCCCACGAGGAAGGACGTTGCGTTGCCCACCCAAAAGCCCGCCCTTGGGCACCCTGCGGCACCGCTTGAAAAAGAACTCAAAGAACTTATGAAGGCTGCTCGGAGTTTAGGGAGGGTCTGTGACTGGGGTGGGCATCCCCGGGACCCTCGGCGCGCCCGCTCGGTTCTGGGCTAGATGCGCCTAGGACGCCCCAGCCACGGGCAGCGCGGGAAGGTCCCCGGCCCTGACCTGCGCCTGAAGGTGCGGTGAGGGGGCGCTCCCTCGCCTCGGGGGGCTGGGCGGCCCCCGCCCCTTCTCCGCCCCGACCGGCCGCGGCGCCCGCGCTCGCCCGACCAGTCTGGCCGCAGCGCCCGGGCTCGGATTTCAAAGCCCTGCTTTCTGGCCGTGAATGGGCCTGCGCCCGCCGGCCTTTCCCACAGCCCCCTCCCGCGCTCCTCCCCGCGGCCCTCCCGCCCTCCCTCCCTCCCTCCCTCCCTCCGCCGCGCCCACGTGACGCCCAGCCTCGGCGGCTCGGATTACCGCCGCCGCTCCAGTCCCCGCGCCGCGCCGCGCCCCCCGCGCCGCCGCCAGCCCCGCCGCGACATGGCCCGCGCCGTCCGCCGGAGGCCCGCGACCCCGGAGCGCGGCGCGGCCCGCCGCTGAGCGCGGCCCGGAGGCGGGAGGCCCGGCGCGGCCTCGGAGCCCCTTTCCGCGCGCCGCTCCCCGCGCCCCCGTGAGCCCCGCCGCCGCCGCCCGCCCGCCCGGCCGGCCCAGCATGGAGACGGCGGAGAAGGAGTGCGGCGCCCTGGGCGGGCTCTTCCAGGCCATCGTCAACGACATGAAGGTAAGCCGTGGCCGAGCGGTACGGTGCGGTGTCGGTGTGTCCTTGTCTGAGTGTCCTGCCTTGCGCCCGCCCGGCTCTCCGGTGTCTGTCTGGATGGGTGTGAGGCATCGTGTGTTGGGGTGCCCGTGCGGTGCCCCAGTCGCCCCGTGCGGAACCGACCCCAGCCTGCGCACACGCGGGCGCTCTGCGCCCTAGACCCCCAAACTGAGAATGGGGTTTAGCTCCAAGGCCGACGAATAGAGCCCTTTAATGGGTCTGGGGTCTCGTGGGCCTCCGCCCCCTTCCATCACAATGCCCCCCACCCACTCCGATGGCCCCAAAGCCCAGACAATGCTGTCACCGCGGAAGCAGGAAAAAATAATAAAGCAGAGAACCGTTAACTCTTTCCCCGCCAGCCTAGGCCTCTGCGCAGACCCAGCCCCGCCCCCTCCCCCAACAACCCCAGAAAGCTCCTGGGCGCCAAGGTCTCTGCAACCCACCTCCGGAGGGGGTGGAGAAAGCTGAGGTTGATGGAGCCACCCCAAGCAGCACTTTCCCCATCACCACCCCTCCTGCCTTCTGGATTACCCAAGGTCAGGTTGACCAGAGACCCCTTCTGGGTGGGGAAACTGAGACTGGGGAATAGCTCAAGGTCACTAAGAAGACCACTGAGCCCTGCCCCTGACCTCAGCCCTCATTCTTCATCGGGGTCTGTATGGGGGTTCTCTTTTCCCCCAGGCTGCTAGGCATCAAAGGTCCAGATCCAATGGCAGGATTGGGGCCCTTCTCTACTGCCCTCCTTCCGTGGTCAAGGATAAAGGGGCAGGACTGCAAGCAGGGGAAGGAATTGGACTGGGCACAGGAACTCCTGAGGCCAACCTCCTCCCCAGCACACACAGCCTTCTACATACCAAGAGTACAACCCAGACCTACCCAGCAGACCCACACATAAGTGCAGCCCACCCAAGGGCTCCAGAAAAGTGCTTTGGGACATGGAGGTTCACAGAGAAGTAGAGGTTGGGGCTCCCTTCCAATGCTGTCAGGAGAATACCCGCTGGTGGGGAGAGCAGCTGCTAGATCCCTGTCCCCAGGAGGCCTGAAGCCACCCAGATCTGGGACTGTGCACTTAGCAGCATGGGGATGCCCCCCACCTTGTGGTGCTCCCGCATCTCTGACAACTCCACATGAGGACCCCTTCTGTGGACCCTGGCAATCCCCACCCACCTTGTGAACATTATAGTCCTGGCACCAAGATCTCCTTCTGGGACTGGACAGCCTAGACCACCTCCTCTGGCCACTCTGGCTGGCAGAGGGTGGGAGCTGCCTGCACCTCCTCCCACTGGCAGCCAGACAGCAAACACTGCAGCAAGCAGCAGCTTCTGCCCTGAGAAGACATCAGAATTGTGCGCTCTTTCTCTCTCCCTCCCTCTCTCTCTATCTATCTATCTATCTGTTTCTCTCCTTCTCTCTTCTCTCACTCTCTTCTTTCTTCTCTTTCTCTCTCCCTCTCCCCCTCCCCCTCTGTCAGTTGCAAGAAAACCGTGGTTAAGACAGACCCAGATCGAAGCAAGAGAATCAGGCTATATGTCATGTCAGGGAAAAATGGGTGAGGTTTCACCAGGTATTGTCACACCATGTACAGATCTGTCCCTACCAATGACATCCATGTGATTAGGGACCCTGGCCAGGGTTGGAAGGGACTAAGCCACCTAAGTCCAATTGACTGAATTTTTGGGGAGAGGGCAGCTTTTGGCTATCTCGCTTAGTGAGACAGTGGCTGGCTGAGCCAAGAAGACTGAACTTGCCCCCATGGGGCTGCTCCCCAAAGAACTCCCAGGGCCCAAAATGCTTTCCCAGGGGACCATTAGGAGACCCCCCCCACCCTGAACTGAGGGATGGCATGGGAGAAGGGGGCTCCCCGCTATACAGAGGAGGATATAACACCGGGAGTGGGCAGCTTGTCTTGCCTTCTCTGTCTCACAAAGGTCAAGCCATGGGCCCACTGATCCCAGACAGGGTCAGGGACTTGGACCTGTGGCCCTGGGTACAACATAGTCAGTAGGGACCCCTATCCCACACTTAGAAAAAGGACTCATCATAATGTTAACTGCCCTCCAGCAGGGGGTGTCACTCACAGGCAGTGGGGAGGGATTCCTAACAGAGAGGGAGGGCTCCCTCCTGTGAGCTTAGCCAGCATGGCTGAGTGCTCCCTGCTTTGCCTGAGGTAAGTGTCCCTAGGAGCCCACACACAGGCCCATGAGGGAAGTCTAGTCCCGCTCCTGATTTTATAGGTGAAAAAAGAGGCTCAGAGGGGGCCCTTACCCAGGGTCACCCTAAAAGCACATACCTCATTAGCCACAGCCACACTGGCGTCCTCATCAGTCTCATCCTGAACACCCTGGGCACCTCATCTCCCCACTCTGGAACTCTGCCTCATGTCTGGGCAGAGATGGATATTGCCCATTTTTTTCAGGCTCTACCAACTCCCCACCTGCAAGCTCAGGAGCCCATCTCCCTGCACCCAAAAAAACAGACCCCCTCAGCCCTCCTATCAAACATGGGGTTAAACCTTGAGCCTCAGGCAAGCCACTTATCCTCTTGTGAGCCTCCAGTTCCTCATGGGGAAGATGGAGGCAATGACAGGATTCATTCAGGGTTCAGGCTCAGGGTATTCTGAAGCACACATTACCAAGGTTGAGCCAATGCCTGGCCGCCCAGAGCCCCTGACCAGCAGGTGCAGTTACTGTGGCTAGTGATGACACACCTTTGGCTTAGAACCTGGGCCAGGTGAAGGCAACACTCCCTGGGGCACCGGCCACTCAGGCTCCTTCTCTTTGCCTCAGGTCCTTTATAAACCATGCCATAGGTGTGGGAGGGGGGAATCCCAGGTCTTTAAAGACTGAAGTGCCCAGGCCTGACCTCCCCATGTCCTGGCTTCTCCCCACCACTGGGGAGCTCCCACTCTCTGAGACTACACAGGGGGCTGAGAAGGTTTCAGGGACCACATTAAACCTGGTGAGCCTTAAGAGCCAGGACAGCTGCCCCAGAATCATGTCTGCAATGTGGAAGGAGGTCTTAGCAGGTTTCCCTGATGGGTGGTAGGAGGTTACCCTCTCTCCAAAGACCCCTGTGAGCCAAGACTTGGGTTAGCTCCTTGGGACTGCTAGGAGCAAACCCAAGACCTCTTTATTCAGAGCTGTGCTGATGGGGACAGCCCACCCACAAGCCTCCCTTCTCAAGCCAGCCTCGGTGGACTTCTCAAATATTTGCTTTCCCTAGACATTGGTTTGGCTGGCCAGGGAGAGGGAGTTTCTGAGGCTCTACCTCTGCTGGCCTAGAGAGGACAGCTAGACATAACCCATAACCAGAGGCTCCAGCCAGCCACAGCCTCCCTGGGGCCTTGGTTGCTGGGGCCCTGGCTTCCCCCTTATCTTGGGAAAATCCCCAACCCCAGTTACCCTACGTGGGTCAGGAATTGGGGCTTTGTTGGCCCAGGGCTACCCTTCAAAGAGCAAGGTCTCCCAGGGCTGCCAGGCCGCAGCTGAACTTTCTTCAGGACCAGCAGCTATAAGGACAGTGCACTAGCCAGAAAAAAACCCTTAATCAGACTGGACAACTCGGTCGCCAGGAGCTGGACTTCTCTACTGGGAAACCCCCTCCCAATATGGAGCCTCTGGCCAGGCTGGGATAAAGGCCACACTGTTCCCCTGGAGGGGAGGGGAGGGGAAAAGAGGGATAAAAAAGGTGGCTCTGTTGGCCACACAAGGCCCCATTCAGCCTGAGGCCTAGTTGTCCCTAGCAGGCTGGCTGGACCTTTCAGCAGCCATAGCCTCCCTAGGGCCTGGGAGCTACCGCTGCTGGCCCAAGATGACTAGCCTGCCCACAGCAGCTTCCGGGGCTACATCAGACCCTATGGGTCTTGAGCTCTCTGCCAGTCTCTACCTTCCCCAGTGGCTCTTCCCCCAAGCACCTAGCAGCTCAGTGCCCACCTTCCTGGTCACCCTTCATTAGGCTCAGCTCAGATTCTTGTCAGGGAGCCCTGAGGAAACGGTCCTGCCATTCATTGCCTCTGACTCCCTTAAGAGAGCATGGTGGCGAGGGGCGCACATGGTCACCAACAGCAGATAAGATGGGCTTCCTCATGGCCTGGTGCTCTGTCCTGGCTCCTCTCTCCTTCAAGAGAGCTTAGGATCCTCCTCTCTTTGGGGACAAGACCATTCAGGAAACTTCCAGGAGTCTGGACAACCCTGAAGACCCCTCCACAAGATCTCACTTCCTCCCCCACCCTTCCTCCACAGAGCTCTTATCCCATCTGGGAGGACTTCAACTCCAAGGCCACAAAGCTGCACTCCCAGCTGAGGTGAGACTGCCCAGGGCGCTCCAACCGGGGTGGGCTGGGCAGAAGTGGATCCTAACCCACTGACCATCCCACTGCATTTCCTCAGGACCACCGTGCTGGCTGCTGTGGCCTTCCTGGATGCCTTCCAGAAAGTGGCAGACATGGCTACCAACACCCGAGGTGGGGCAAGAGGCATGGCTGGAGTTGGGGCTGGAAAGGCCAAGTTGGGTATGGGCCAAGGGAAAAACATCAGGCCCAGAGTGGAGGCCTTGGCTTCTGCCATGATAGGAAGGGCTGGGTGAGTAGCGATAGTAGAGACGTGACAAGAATGGTCCTTGTTGTGGGCAGTTCAGTTGATGCCTTGGCCACAGTTGTTCTCCATTCTGCACAGTGTATCTCTGGCTTCTCACCCATCATGTTCCCTTCTGAAAGCCCTATGGGTCAGGTGAGCTAGTCCCTAGGGATTTGGTTCCTCTGCCTTCTGGCCCACCTAGTGGGAACCAGGGTTCCTGTTCTTTTAAGTGATGATGACAACACAGCCCAGGGGCATGGGCATGGGCATCACACCCATTTTGCTGACATCTGGTCACCTCTGAAGGTTTTCCTGGTAGGGCTGAAGGGTAATTTTGCTGTCTCCTCCTTGGGCAACTAGTCTGCATGGTTGGCCTCGTTCCGCTAAGGGAAAGTTGTCGTCAGCATTCTAGTTGTTGCAAAAAAAGAACCCAAGCAAAATCGGCTTGTGGAGGGAGGGATGGGTTTATTAGGCTTAGGGACTCGAGGGGAGACTCCATCCTGGCAGGGAAAACGATGGCATGAGCAGAGGGGTGGACATCACCTCCGCCACAGCACTGGAAACAACATCAGGAAGGTGTGCCAAACACTGGCAAGGGGAAGCTGGCTTATAACCCCATAAGCCTGCCCCCAACAACTCAGCTTCATAGAGGTTGTAAAACCCAAACTGCCATCAGCTGGGGATTGATCGTTCAGAACACATTCGTTTGTTTGTGGGGGGCACCTGGATCAAACCATGACAGGGGGACTCCCTGGCCTTTCTGGCGGGGCACCCACAATCACGAAATCAGACCCTGGTCCTGCTCCGATAAGCATCTCCACAACAGGAGATAAATTCCTTTTAACCCCCCTGAAGGCAATAGGATTGCAGGTAATGTGGACGAGGCACAGCCCTTGCGGGCGGCGCGCCCCCTTGTGGCCCTCTGCTGGTATTGCAGAGGCCCCGCTGGGCTCTTAGATGTGGTGTGTTTGCTTGCCAGGGGCAACGCGGGACATTGGCTCGGCGCTCACGCGCATGTGCATGCGCCACCGCAGCATCGAAACCAAGCTGCGGCAGTTTACCAAGTAAGTGGGCACAGTGGGCGGGTGCGGTGAGGAGGCCTCCTATCCTAGGGAGACCACCCCAGCCCCACAGCCCTGACCCGCAGGTCTCACCCACAGCGCGCTGCTGGAGAGTCTCATCAATCCCCTGCAGGAGCGTATCGAGGACTGGAAGAAGTCAGCCAACCAACTGGATAAGGACCACGCGAAAGGTGGGGTGGGCTTTGCAGAACTTCCTGGCCCCCTCCACAGGGACCCCCTCACACACACACACACTATAGTCTCCCCTCTTGCTTTTACAGAGTACAAAAGAGCCAGGCATGAGATAAAGAAGAAGTCGTCAGACACGCTGAAGCTGCAGAAGAAAGCACGAAAAGGTAGAACCCAGAGTGGCCCTCTGAGGCCCAGCCCCTTGGGCCCCACTCAGTATAACCCCCACGACCCTGTGGGGCACCCCCCAGGGCATCATCCTTGCCAAGGGATTCCTGTCCCAGATACAGGACCCTCCAACTTGTCGGGTGGGACTGAGGGAGTACCCAGCACCACAGACTGCCCAGGCCGGTTCCCCACCCCACCCCACCCCAGGAGTGGCTCTGTCCATCCGGCTGTCTTTCACACATTCTTTCTCTCTCTGTCTCTCCTCTCCTCCTCCCACATCCTTCCTGTAGAGCTACTTGGTAAGTCAAATGTCCTACCCTCCAGCTGCTCCTCCCGTCCTTGTCGCATTTGTCTGTCTCTCCCAGCTCAGGGCCATTGGAAGGAACCTCTCCAGGCCAAGGAGGAGCCAGGAAGGCGGTCGGTCCAGCGAGGGAGGGACCTGGGTCACAGTCCCTCTGGGGTCCCTGGCCAAGAATGAGTCCCAGGCCACTGCTGGGTCAGTCTGCCAGGCCAGAAGGGATTGTCTGGCTGGGCAGGGTGGGGGACACGGGCCCTGGCTGCCCAGCCCCCACTTAGCCAGCTGGGTCCTTCCCTGTTGCCTCCTGCTTCCCCTCACCATGTCTTCCATATCATCCTCTCTCCTCTCTGTCTCTATCGCTGCTTCTTTGTGCTGCTGTTGCTGTCTTTGTGCTTTGGTCCCACGCCGAGACACCTCAGCCTACAGCTGAGCCCACACCCTGCTCTCCTTTGTCCTGCTTCCAGCCACCTGCCCGTAACCCCATGAGTCCAGGGCCACCCTACCAAGGCAGTGAGGGTATCTTGGGCAAAAGAGACCTTCAGTTGGTTTCCCCGTGGTCAGCCCTGCCTGCCCCAGATCCTGGATGGCTTTGTGGCTTAAGTGTCTTTCCTACGTGTGTATGTGTTTATCTGTCATCCTCTCAGCCTGCTCTGGCAGGACCAGCCCCTCCACAAGCCCTAGAGCTGCTCTCCAGCCCCCTGGCCCCTATAATATGTCCAGTCCCGTGGCCAGTAGCACCACCCACCAGGGAGCCTGAGTCATGTGTACAGCCAGCCAGGCCAGTGTCCCCAGCACGGCTTCTCCTCCCACCCCCCCCTGCAGGAAAAGGAGACCTGCAGCCACAGCTGGACAGCGCCCTGCAAGATGTCAATGACATGTACCTCCTACTGGAGGAGACGGAGAAGCAGGCAGTGCGCCGGGCTCTGATCGAGGAACGGGGCCGCTTCTGCACCTTCATCACCTTCCTGCAACCTGTGGTGGTGGGTCCCTTGGTGACTTGGAGGCTCCCCAGAGGGCGGGCAGACCCAGGGTGGACCCTTGACCTTCAGGTTTGCTTCTGGGTATCTTTTTTTTTTTTTTTTTTTTTTTACCTCTTTTGCTTCTGGGTATCTTTGGCTGTATGCATTCAGGACCATGTGCACCTGGCCTGATGAGGTCTGGACAGATGGTGGTGCCAGCCACCCAGCCTCCATCAACATTGGTTAGCAGGGAAGGGTGGAAGAGGAGGGCCTGACAGGCCTGTTTCTCCACGGTGGGTGGGCAGGTGGCAGCAGAGCCTAGGGTCTGACTGGCTACTTCCTCAGAATGGCGAGCTGACCATGCTGGGAGAGATCACCCACTTGCAGGGCATCATTGACGACCTGGTGGTGCTGACCGCAGAACCCCACAAGCTGCCTCCCGCCAGTGAGCAGGTACAACCAGACCTAAGCGCCATGACCAGGGAGGCGATAGTCTCATCCTTGGTTGGGAACAGTAGAGGAGAAAAGAGGACAGCATTTTGGGGAGATTTCCAAGGGAAGGAGATCAGATAGCTTCTAATAGGCACTGTGGGCTTTCCAGGTGAGGGGTGGGGTTCCTAGGCCCCAACAGGGGGCTCAGGCCAGGACAGATTGGCCAAAATCTCAGGTCCCTGGAGATGACTAGTTGCTACTCATTCCCAGAACCCTGTCACACCCCTACACCTAGGCCCACCTCATCTCTCTCCTCCACTCCCATTATGCTACTGTGCCCTTCCTATGTGCCTCGTACTCTGCCACCTCATGGAATCCTCCCAGCCATGCCCTAGTGCAGGAAGAGCTGGCTCCAGAGCACTTCCTATGTGCCTACTACTCTACCATAGTCTCCACAGTGACCTCACGGAGTCCTCCCAGTGATGCGTGGTGGCTGAGGTAGTCAGGTCCTCAGCTCTCTGAGGGACCCGAGAAACATAAGACACTCTGCAGGTTAGGAAGTGCTTCTAGTGACCCCTGTCCCGCCACCCATGTCTCTGTCCAGGTGATCAAAGACCTGAAGGGTTCAGACTACAGTTGGTCCTACCAGACCCCACCCTCATCACCCAGCTCCAGCTCCCGGAAGTCCAGCATGTGCAGGTGGGTTGAGGATGAGGCTTATGGAGGAGGCCTCAGAAGGGTCTAGGGAAGCAGTCAGAAAGCTGCATCACCAGCTGCTTTGGAGCCCCAAGATTCACACAGCACCCAAGGACTTTTTCAAGTGTAGAGGAGAATATCTACTCCATCGTCCAAAAGTGGCACGGTTGTTGGTTGGCAGGAAGGAGGGCTCTCATGGGTGAAACATTACAAGTGCCAGGCATTCTACATTGAATCCTGATGCCACTGTGGCAGACATGGTATTGTCTGTACTTCACTGAAGGGGAAACTGAGATACCAAATCCTAGCTTTTGGTCACTGAACTCTGCCAGGCCTAGGACAGTGGAATCACAGTAAGAATGTAAAAATCAAGCTGGGCATGGTGATGCAAACTGGTAACCCCATCACTTGGAAGGTAGAGAGAAGAGGATCAGAAGTTCAAGGTCATCCTCAGCTAGGTACTGAGTTAGGCCAGCCTAAGATATGTAGGGCCCTGTCTGAAAAATTAAAAAGTACCAGATGTAGTGGCACACACTTTAATCCCAACATTTGGGAGGCAGAGGTAGGAGGATCGCTGTGAGGCCAGCCTGGGACTACAGAGTGAATGCCAGGTCAGCCTGGGCTAGAGGGAGACCCTACTTCAGGAAAAAAAAAAATAGAATCTAAGCTCAAGAAAGAGTGTAGAGGTTTCTGGGAACACGTGCTGGTTCCTTGAGTTGGTACCATACTGCTGCCACGGGCTCCAGCCCTCATCTGGCTTGGCTCCTGGAGTCTCACAGGGCTGAAGAAAGGCCAAAAGTCTTAATCAACCCCTGGGCTGGTATGAGATGTTTATTATGATTCAAGGGTGCTCAGATACGGAGGGCAGTGAGCACAGAGTAGGTCACAGATTGGCTGGGGGACTCTGTCCCATGCTCACTGGGGACTAGCTTAGCCTTCAAGGAGAGGAGGGCCACCATAGCCTCTTCAGACCCTGGGTGGGTGACTGCCCCAGGGAAGAGGTATGAGCAAGGTCACACTCAGGCGGGAGGGAGGAGGCGGTCTTCACTGCCGCAAACCACCCAGGAATGACAGCCAAGGGGCTCTCTAGCAAGGACGTGAGGAGGCAAAAGCTTTCCAGCACTAAGACCAGGGGCTAGGTGTCCCCAGCTCCAGCCCTGCCCTGCCACACCCAGAACCCTGCTTCTCCAAAGCACCCGGGTTTCAGGACCTTGTAGTCTGACATTTTCTTTTCCTTCCTTTACTCCTCACCCTTCTCCCCACCCTCATCTGTCACCCCCCCCACTCCACACACACCCCTGTGTCTCCCTGTCTGGCTGCTGTGCCCTCCTCCTCCACTCCCTTAGTGCCCCCAGCAGCAGTAGCAGTGCCAAGGGTGGCGGAGCCCCATGGCCTGGGGGTGCCCAAACATACTCACCCAGTTCCACCTGTCGCTACCGCAGCCTGGCGCAGCCAGCCAACACCCGCCTCTCCAGCGTCTCCTCCCACGACTCCGGCTTCGTTTCCCAGGACGCCACCTACTCTAAGCCCCCCTCGCCCATGCCTTCAGACATCACCAGCCAGGTGAGGTGGCATCAGGAGGACCATGTGGATGGGCTGTAGAGGCCTCATGTGAGCTTCAGGCTGTCCATGTGTGGGGCTGTTACCACTGTTGAGTCTGGTCCCAGGGCCATTGTTCTGTTCCATATTTATAGTATCAGTTTCCATCTCTGCCTTAAACACAGTGTATCATTATGTTTTAGATGACTCTTGTAAACAGCATATGCCTGGGTTTCCTTGTCTTATCCAATTTGATATCTTTTTTTTCTTCCTTCCTGGGGCTCAAATCCAGGAGTTTGCACACTAGACAAGCACTACACCCTTAGCCCCAGCCTAATATTATCTCTGTCCACTTTCATTCTTTCTATTCTCTCCTGCTGAGATTCCAATTAAATGTATGTTACACCTTCTCATTCTGTCTTGTGTCTCTTGATTCATCTGTGTTTTTTGTTGTTGTTGTTTTGGGTTGGGTTTTGTTTGTTTTTGTTTGGTTGGTTTGTTGTTTTCAAGACAGGGTCTCACTCTAGCCCAGGCTGACCTGGAACTCACTCTGTAGCCTTTAGGTTGGCCTCACCTCATGGTGATCCTCCTGCCTCAGCCTCAGTTCGATTAAAGGTGTGAGTCACCACACCTGGCTTTATCGCTTTTATCTTCTTGGTTCTTCATACTACATTCCAAATAACTGTTTGTATGTTTGTTTTTTGCTTGCCCACTAAGGGTTTAGAGGGTTTTTTTTAAAATATTTTATTTATTCATTTTTTAAGCAAAGAGATACAGAGAGAGAAAGAGAGATAGAGATAGATTAAAGAGGGTTTTTGTTTAACTTTTTTCTTAGGGGTCTAGATTCTCACTGTGCAGCCCAATCTAGCCTCAAACTAGCAATTCCTCTGCTTCCACTTTCAGAGTGCTGGGATTACAGGGGACATCACCACATATTCCTGTTTCTTTAACTTTTTATTCTGGGATCATTTTAGACTTTTAACAAAGTCCCAAAGACGACTCCACATAGTCTCCCCCAATGTTAGCATTTTATGTAACCAACACTCTAGCCCAGGCTGACCTGGAATTCACTGTGTAGTCTCAGGGTGGCCTTGAACTCACGGCAATCCTCCTACCTCTGCCTCCCGAGTGCTGGGATTAAAAGTGTGCGCCACCACCCCCGGCTATTCTCTTTTCTTTTTGTTTGCTTGCTTGCTTTCTTTGTTGTTGAGAGAGGGTCCCTAAATCTCAATTCTGCCTCGGCCTCCCAAATGCTGGATCTACAGGTACGAGCCTGGCACTAGAGCTTCAACCCAGGGCTTCTTGCGTAAGTAAGCTCTCTACCACTGAGCTACATCCCCAACCCCTAAACTATTTTTTTTCTGTTTTGTTGTTGTTGTTGTTATTGTTGTTTGTTTTGTTTTGTTTTTGAGGTAGGGTCTCACTCACCCAAGTTGACCTGGAATTCACTATGTAGTCTCAGGCTGGCCTCAAACTCAGGGCAGTCCTACCTCTGCCTCCTGAGTGTGGGATTAAAGGCATGCACCACCATGCCTGGCTCCCAAACAATTTTCAAAACAAGAAAATTAGCAGTGTTGTTCTACAGCCTTATTTCCCCCCACATTTTTCCATTTTTCTCTCTCCTATCCTTTTACCTCTAGGAGTCCAGGATCCAGTCCAGGATCTTGCTTTGTGTTATTTGTACTTCTCCAGTGTGTGACAATCTGATTTCTTTTTAGTCCTATCTTTTGTTTTTCTGACTTTCACATTTTGAAGAACACTGCTTAGGTTTTTTTATAGGATGCATCCCCCTTCCAGCTGATCTGATGTCTTCTTCCCATTTGGATGAACAAGCCAGCTATTTCTGACAGAATACCACATTAGTAGTGTTGTGTCCTCCTCCACACCCCGCATTAGCTGACGGATGTCCTGGGCCTAGGCTGCTCATACCCTACTCCTCAGTCCAGGCTTCCCCACTCTCCAGTCATAATTTTTTTCTTTGTCATTAACAAAGTTTGTGGGGGGGGGATACCTTGAGACTACACAAATATCACTTTCCTTATCATTCTTTCACTCTCGAATTTTCACGTCCATCAACAATCCTGGCCAGTTACAATAGTGATTTTCTTACTTTCATCATTTCCCCTATATTTATTCATTGAAACAGCACTGGAAACAAAAGGCCTGTCGCTTCTCCTCATTTATTTATGTAGCCAGTGACTTATTTATGCCATTATGACTCATAAATATTTCTTTGATTCTGTGGGTTAAAATCCATTCCAAGTCTCCTAAGAACTTTTTATGGCTACGTTCTTTACATACAGAGAGATAAATCTGCCATAATGCTGCATCCCAATAAATATGAAAACTGAACCAAGTAACCAGCACCAAAAACAAGACATAGCATAGCATGACCATCACCCTGAAGACCCTGATCACCCCCTCCACCCCCGGTTGCTGCTGTCCTCACACCTAGGGTAATCGCTGTCCTGGAGATACATCTTAAATCTGGGCTAAGAGTATAGCTCAGTGGTTGAGCATGTGCACAGCATGCAGGAAGCCCTGGGTTGGATCCGGCCCCTCTGTGCCTGGCTTCTGCTTGGCATGAGGTTTATGAGCTTCATCTGTTTTACATGGAGATGTGTGTCATTTGTACTGCAACACAGCATTCTACTGGGTGAATATGTGCTTTATTTAGCCAGTCTATATTTTCAGGACACTGGGGTAGTTCCCTGGGTTTTGACTATGGCTGCTAATAATGCTTCTATGAACATTCTCTTGTGCAGTTCTGTGGGGAAGCAGGGAGGAGTCACGAGGCATGCGTACCTTCAGGTGTGATGGGTACTAACTACCAAATAGTCTTCCAGAGCCCTGGTACAGTTTACAAGATGATGACAGTAGGTTGCTATGCCACATCCTCACCAGCCCTGTGTATTGTTCCCCTTCTTTTTTATTTTAAAATATTTTATTCATTTTCAAGCAGAGAGATACAGAGAGAGAGAAAGATAGAGATAGAGAGAGAGATAGCACCAGGGCCACCACCTTGTGGGTCTGGCTTATGTGGGTACTGGGGAATTGAACTAAGAGCCTTAGGCACTGGAGGCAAGTGCCTTAATGGCTGAGCCACCTCTCCAGCCCTTGTTCCCCTTCTTCACTCTGATAGATGTACAGTAGTAGTGCCCGATGTTCGTAATTTTCCTAGTCTATGACTAGGAGGTAGAACACCTTTTCATACTTTGAAAGTCCATACGCATATCCTCTTTGGTAAAGGACTGGTTCACATCTTTTGCCCATTTTCCTTATAATGTTTTTATTTTAATTCTTACTAGTAAGGATTTGTAGAATTTTTCCTATATTATAGATATATAAGTCCTTCATCAGAAGTCTCATTCTTGGTATGCTTTTACTTCCTCAATGATATCTTTCAGTGACCAGAAGTTCCTAAGTTTAAGGTAGTACTTTTGCTGTCTTGCTTGAAATATTTTTCATACTCCCAGGTGTAACCTTTCCTCTAAAGTTTGTTGGTTGGTTGGTTTTTGGTTTGGTTTGGTTTTTTAGAGGTAGGGTCTCACTCTAACCTTGACTAACCAGGAACTCACTCTAATTCCCAGGCTGGCCTCAAACTCACAGCGATCCTCCTACCTCTGCCTCCCCAGTGCTGGGATTAAAGTCGTGTGCCACCACACAAAGTGTTTTTCTGACCTTTTTTATTTGGCTCTTCAGCTCACTGCCTGTGTGTGGTATGTGATGTAAAGGTCCTTTTTTTCCATGGAGGTATCTGTTGAAAAGACTATCCATCTTAGCCCATGTGAGCTGCCATAAATTAAATGATTCATAAGCAACATAGACTGGGTACCAGCAGATTCAGTGTTTAGTGAAGGCCCTGTTCTGGTCATAGAAGGCACCTTCCTGCCTTGTCTTCACACAGTAGAAGGGGCAAACTAGCTCCATCCGGCTTCGTTTATGAGGGCCCTAATACCATTTGTGAGAACTCCACCCTCATAACTGATCACTTCCCAAAGACCTCTCATTTCTTGGAGGATAGAATTTGGAGGAGACAAGCATCCAGATCACAGCTCATTGTTTCCCTGCTATACTGCAGTGATGCCTCTGTCATGATCAGGTGTGTGTGTCTGTCTGTCTGTCTACTCTGTCCAACTGGTTAACTTACCTGTTCCTATGCCAATACCACACCATCTTTTTTTTTTTTTTTTTTCGAGGTAGGGTCTCGCTCTAGCCCAGACTGACCTGGAATTCACTATGTAGTCTCAGGGTGGCCTTGAACTCATGGCAATCCTCCTACCTCTGCCTCCCGAGTGCTGGGATTAAAGGCGTGCGCCACCACGCCCGGCTACACACCATCTTAATTGTAACTTTGTAGAAAGTCTTTTTGTGTGTGTGTACAATAGGGAGATTCTGAAAATCAAACCCAGGGCAGGGCCTTGTGTGTGAATTACATACTCAGGCCTTTTAAAAAGAATATTGGTGTCTGATAATGAAACTTCTCCAGCTTTACTATTCAGAACCACCCTGTCCGTGGGGCATTGGTAGTATAGTGGTGAGCATCACCCTGTCTACTTTTGACTCTTCTGGGTCCGTGGGTTACTTAGAGGGTTGCAGCGCGCATCAACTCCCTGTTCACCCACAGGAGCTGGGTAAGCAGCAGCTTGGAACAGCTGTGAGCCGAACGAGAGATGAGACTCTCGGAAGAACGCAGCAGTGGGCAGTTCTCATTTTATTGGATAGATAGCAGTTCCTTATATAGAGAAAAGTCAGAGGTAGAAGCATAGGAAGCAAGATCTGTGGGCATCTCATGAGTTTGATTGGTAGGGGCCAGTATCCTAATTTACATAGATAAATTGAGGGGGCTATGTGACTCTATACATGAATAGAATGGTGATGTTTGCAGAGGAAATGAAACTTTGTTGTTTAGGTTTGTTTATTTGCAGTTGGATTAAGTTAGGCTTTGAACTGCTTATCTTATCGGAGCTGTGTCCTGCCTAGGGCTGGAGTTTTCAGGATTGCTAAGATTTACAGGGGCCCTCGAACTTTGCCTCAACTTCCTTATCAGAAGGAGACAGTCCCAGAAGTCTGCCAGACTCAGCAGAACCCTACTTCCTCCATGCCCCATTAGCAGGGTACCACAGACTCTTTGTATTTCCCTATAAATTTCAAGGTCAGTTTATCAGTTTTCACCAAAAACCAAACCCAAACAAAATATACTTCTGGGATTTTTGACTGGGGATTTCATGTCTCTCCATTTGCTTAAGCTTAAAGTTCTCGCAGTAAAATTTTGTCTTTTTTGTACAACGATCTTGTACATCTATTATAGGACTCTTTTCTAAGTTTTTTGGTAGTTGTTGGTATTTATAAATTTCATTTCTGTTTATTAGAGCTGGCTTATAGCAATTCAATTAATTTTTTCTGATCTTTGTATCCAATATCCTTGTTAAAATCATGTATTCCAATCATCTTGAATTTTAATACTTATAGAATCTTTATTATATAATCATCTTGGTTTGTTCCTTTCCAGTCCTTTTACTTTTCATTTGTTTTTCTTGCTTTATTGCACTGGCTTCCAATGCTGAGTAGAAGAATTGATAGTGGGCTTCCTATCTTTTCATCAACCTTACAGGAAAAAGTATCAATATTTGTAGACTTTTCTCTGTGAGACTAAAAATGTTTCTTTCTATTCCCAGGCTAAGTATTGGTTTACATCTTTCTGTGAATGAGTGTTGAACTTTCCATGAGGCTTTTTGTGTGTTTTGCTTTGGTTTTTGAGAAAGGATCTCACTCTAGCCCAGGCTTCCCTGAACTCACTATGTAGACATAAGACAATCCACCTTCTTCGGCCTTGGTTGATAGGATTATAGATGTGAGTCACCATACTGGCTCCATTGATAGTCATGTTGCTGAAAGTGCCCCCACCTCAGTCCTCTTCTCTCTGCCCTTTCATTTTGGTGATCTTGACTGATCATAATCTGTAGAAAACCCAAGACTACATCAGGGGTGGGGGTGCTGTGAAGCTGTCTTGGCTTCACTTGCTCAGTCAGGTCAGCACTTTACTTGGCTCTTTCTCTGACATCAGTACCAAAGTCAGCACCTGCCCGGAAACCCTACCCATCCACCCTGCTCAGGGTCCATGGTCCCATTTCTACCCTTACTTCACTGTCCTTATTCTTTTCAGTGGTTTGAAGTTGGAGGTTCTCCAGGGTCCCTAGTCTACCTTACTGCCCACAGTGGACGCTCCCATCCACTCACACCTCCTAAGTGAGGTCCCCCAGCACCACTTTGCTGAAGCAGCTCTCCTCATGGTGCCCTTCAGCAAGGAGCTGATGGCCCTGCAGCCTTGGCACAGTGGGTCCCTCCCCTCAGACCCATGTGGCATCTGTTTCACTACGTCTTTTTCCCTCTTCTCTGGTGGCTCCTCTCTACTTTCCACAGCTCATGTCCTCTTCCTCTCTCCACTCAGTGTCAGCCCTCAAGGGCTTGGTTGGGAGCCTAGTCTCTAACACTGCCCTGTGACCTCATCCTGCCCCATAGCTGCCAGGTGTGTGGGCCAGCTCTGACGCCTCCCTCTTTCCAGGCTTATACATGTGGTTGCCAGCATTGTACTACACACACAGATCTGACGGGCACCTCAACTGAGTATGCCCAGTATGGCACTCAGGACTCCTAGGTCTCCCCTTTCTGAGAACATGGTGACACCATTAACGTGGTCGCCCATACCAAACATCCTCAGCGTTGCCCTTTCCTTTGCTGACCATACAGAGGCCGTCAGTGGCAAATCCTGGGCAGAAGCCTCACACTATGGCTCCTGGGCTGGGGCTTTGGTGGGTCAGTGTCTGCACACTGGGCTGTGGCCCTGAGAGGGGAGCACGGGGTGAGGTGCTGAATCAAACTGCCTACTGCATGCCACTGCTGTGACCAGACTCTTCTCTCACCCCACCTCCCGGCCTTCTAACCGCCGTGTGACCACCCGCTGGCCTCTGCATGGCAGAAGTCCTCCAGCTCCGCATCTTCCGAAGCCTCGGAAACCTGCCAGTCTGTTAGCGAGTGCAGCTCCCCCACCTCGGTCAGTGCTCCTGGCTCCAGCTCCATTACTGTCACCAGCTATCTACCCTACCCACTCCTGGGACCCAGATCCAGCCAGAGGACTGCATACACATGACACCTGTTTCTGTGAAATAGCCATCTGGGCACCATGTCTTTCCATTCTGGGGTACCCTGTCCTCCCCTGGGCTGGTGGGAGGAGGAGTTACTATTGCCTACCAGGATCTGGCCTTAGCAGTGATTGTGAGGCAGAAACCCCTCACTGATGTGTCCACCTTGAGCATCAGCAATGAAGAGTCTCCTTAGCCGTGAGCATCAAGGCCAAGGACTTGCCCCCTGACTTGCCTGCCATGCCCTACAGGACTGGACCAAGGCTGGTCCCCATGAGCAGCCCTTGGGCACCACCCTGCAGCGGAGGAAAGACCGAGTGGAGCTCCTCCGAGACATGGAACCAGGCCCTGCCAGCGGAGGCACTCTGGGCCCCAGTGGAGAAGAAGCTCCGAGACCCCGGATGTCCCCTGCCACCATTGCAGCCAAGGTAGGTGACAGCTCCCCAACCAGGTGCCACTTCACTCCCAGGTCAGTGCCAGGAGGCCCAGCAAGCTCTCCAAGACCAGCTCCAGCCATCGTGGTGGGGCTGCTTGGAGTCCCAGCAGAGGGTGCAAATGGAAAGTGAGGCTTCAGCCTACCTTTTCACCCCCCTCAGCATGGTGAGGAGCTGTCCCCTGCAGCCAGCGACTTGGCCATGGTGCTGACCCGTGGCCTGAGCCTGGAGCACCAGAAGAGCAGCAGGGACTCACTGCAGTACTCCAGCGGCTACAGCACGCAGACCACCACGCCCTCCTGCTCTGAGGACACCATTCCCTCCCAAGGTCTCAGCCCTAGGGCCTCTCAACAGGGACAGCTGGGACGTGGCCACACAAAAGAGCCCTTCCCTCTCTTTCTGTCCCCTCCCTGGGTGGGTATGGGCTCATGGGCATAAGGCCCCGGGTTCACTGTGCCCTGTGCCTCCAGGCTCGGACTATGACTGCTACTCTGTGAATGGGGATGCAGACAGCGAGGGCCCGCCTGAGTTTGACAAGTCATCCACCATCCCTCGGAACAGCAACATCGCCCAGAACTACCGCCGCCTGATCCAGACCAAGCGTCCAGCCTCTACAGCGGGGCTGCCCACTGCGGGGCTTCCCACGGCCACAGGCCTGCCCTCGGGTGCACCTCCTGGTGTGGCCACCATCCGCCGCACACCCTCCACCAAGCCTACTGTGCGCCGTGCACTGTCCAGTGCTGGCCCCATCCCTATCCGGCCTCCCATAGTCCCCGTGAAGACACCCACAGTGCCCGATTCCCCTGGCTACATGGGGCCCACACGGGCAGGCAGTGAGGAGTGTGTTTTCTACACGGACGAGGTGGCCTCGCCTCTGGCCCCAGACCTCGCCAAGGCCTCCCCAAAGAGGCTCAGCCTGCCCAACACAGCCTGGGGCAGCCCATCCCCAGACGGGGCCGGGGCCAGGCTGGCCACAGAGGACGACGAGCAGCAGCTGGCTGCCAACCGGCACAGCCTGGTAGAGAAGCTCGGGGAGCTGGTAGCCAGTGCCCATGCCCTGGGTGAGGGCCAGTTCCCCTTCCCCACAGCCCTGTCAGCTACCCCTGCAGAAGAGACCCCCACCCCACCCCCAGCTGCCACCAGTGACCCCCCAGCTGAAGACATGCTGGTGGCCATCCGACGCGGGGTCCGGCTCCGCAGGACCGTCACCAATGACAGGTCGGCACCCCGCATCTTATGATGGTGTCACCCTCCCGACCCTGTCAGGCCCAGGTACATGCAGGTGTCCTGGTCTGTGAACAGCCACTCAGAGCGACAGCACAGCCAGGAGAGAGAACAGCGCCAGGGATGAGGCACAGCCACTTTACGGAAAGAGACACCTAGGCTGGATTTCAACATCTAATGGGAAGTGATGGCCTTTACAGACCGTATGCCAGGACAGAGCCTGCAGGCCTTGAACTGGTTTTGAAGCCAGTCCTTGTGTTTCCTCCCTCAGATCCTGCCTTGTCCAAACCCCAGATCCCATGACCAAGGGACCCACCTCCCTCTGCTACCTGGGGCCCCATCATGTCTGGGATCTACATCTCAGCTCCCCTGGCCCCACTGCTCCCTGAGGCCATGTGCCCAACTCATTGAATGCTGGCTCCCTTCTCTCCCTGCCTGAGCCCCCTCCCCTTCTCTCTGCCTCTCCCAGACTCCTCTCTGTTAGGTGGGGGGGGAGGGGACAGGCACCCAATCAGCTGAGTCTCAATCTGTGACTAGAGTTAAGGGAACAGGCTGGTGTTGGCAGACCAGGACCTCCATGGGGAAAGACTAGAGGGAGGAAATGCTGGGGCTTGGGGTGGGGGAGGCTTGGTGGACCCTCCAGCTGCCCTCCCTCAGCAAGTGTGGCTAGGGGCCAGGCAGGGCCACAAGGAAAGGAGCCCAGAGGCAGGACAGACATACAGCTGTTTGAGGTGTTCTGTCCTCATCTGGGCACATTGAGGCTCTATCTCTGGTGGCACTGGGTGAGAGCTGAAGCATCAGAGGGTGTGGGAGGGGTCTTTTATGACTAATAAAATGGAGCTGGCCTCAGACAAGGGCTATGTGTGAGGCAAGCTGGAGGAACAGGGTGTCTTTGAGTGCCTGAGATGTTGAGGGGGCCCACAGTGGCCTGGTGGCTCCATGGCAGGAGAGGGGTAGAATGGCTCCCCAAAGTCAGAGATTCTGCTCTGCTCACCAGGGTGTTGGTAGAAGGAGGAGGCAAGTCTGAGGGCCTCTGGGTCTGTCTGCTGTGTCTGAGTGAGCCACAGGTCTGCTTGGGAGCAAGTCCAAGGAGGTTGGCTTTGACTCTTTGCCAGAGGAGATGCCATCCCAGGATAGTCCCCCCCCCCACAGGCCTGATTGGGGCTGGGGGAGGATGGGACCACCTCCATGTTGTGCCCCAAGTCTGAGCAAGTCAAAGCATGTGAGTCTAGGGCAAGAGGAGAGATTCAGGAGGTACAGGTCACAGCTAGCAGCAGGACTCCAGGACAAGCGGCCCCCTGGGAGTCAGGAGAGCAGCTTACCTCAGTTTGAGTGGGATGGGGTTTAGGCTGATCCATGCACAAGCCCACGGGTGCTATTGTGCCATGACCTGGGATCCTGGCAGGGTGGCTAGGTGGGTCTAGGAAAACAGGGATTCTTGTGTATGAATGGAGTTCCCACTGGGCTTCCAGATATGGTCTCTTAAGTCTGAGTCCTGCCTGGCTAACAACCTGGCCTACCAAACTCAGGTGTCACCAGAGTCCCAGGCATGAAAGCCAAGAGAAGAGATGACCAGATAGGAGCCCTAGAGTAGAATTTGGGCTGCACCTTCATGCAGGGCTGAGGGAGAGAGCTGTAGAGGTGTGAGGGGCAGCAGGGCAGGCAGACATGGCCTCTGCACCAGGAGTATGGCTGAGTCCTGGAGGTCTCTCAAGAAAGGGCTCACTACCTGCTGGGGGCTCTGGGCCTTGATAGGAAGGGAGGCCAGGAGCTTCCCAGGGAGGGGGTGGGGTGGCCTAGCCCCCCACACTCTGCCTTCCCCTCCCTTCATACTCCATCCCTTGCCTGACCACAACTACCCCCGAGCCACTTCTCTTCCATTAGTGACCACCTTGTAGGCCCATCCCTTGGGATCCGAGCCACCCATCCTGCATCACACACTTTGGTTTGGGGGACTTCTTTATGTTCATTTTTTTCATTTTGTACAGAGAAATATTCTTTTCAAAAGCGTCTTTTGACTGAAGTAACTTCCCTGGTGCTGTTGTTAACTTGTTTCTTTTGTTAATTTATTTTCCACCCCTCCTGGTTCCCACTCAGTAAGTAAGTTCCTTACTCCCCACCCCACTCCCCCCAAGCCCTGTATCCCATCTGAATTGTTTTCTTTCGGTCAGTTTTTGGATAAGTTCTCTCTTCCTTGCCCCCTCACTTCCATCCTCTCCTTGATTTAACTAGTCACTGCTACAAGTAACAAATGCACTGTGAAGATTCCAGTATTAATAAAGTGGTACTGTAGTTAACACCCGGTCTCCTCCTGGCTTCTGCTGCTGCTGCTCTTACACCTGTACCCTGACCTTTGTCATTCTGATCAGGACTCCAAGCCTGGTGTCACTGAGGCAGGTAGCACACTTAAGCTTGAACCTGAGTCTCTGAGATGCTCCCACTCCGCCCCCCTGGATACCATTCTGAGCATCCAGAGAGAGGAAGGAAAGATGGC
The DNA here is from genome assembly GCA_004024765.1 of Zapus hudsonius. Classification (NCBI taxonomy): domain Eukaryota; kingdom Metazoa; phylum Chordata; class Mammalia; order Rodentia; family Dipodidae; genus Zapus; species Zapus hudsonius. The sequence continues at coordinate 45,955 of PVHP010007917.1, forward strand.
CAAAGGGTCACCCAACACTTCCAAGAGATCTTGCCCCTGAGTCTTGCTGAGTTTCCAAAGGCAGGGCTGGAAATGGTCAACCCTCCCTGGCCCTTAGTCGGCTCACTCCAAGTCTAGATCCTCAGACCCAGGCCAGGTCAAACCCAGTCCCTTCCTCCTCCCAAATTGAGCCAGCTCCCAACCCCTCACAGATGGAAGCCAGACCAAACCAAACCAAGTGGGCATTTAATAGAAAAAGAACTAGAGCATTACTGTGGCAAGACGTGGCATTTGGCTCTGTCCTAACCTGCCCCCCACTCCTCAGCCCAGCTAGAAAGCCTCCTTAAGTTTCAGAGTCCTATGTGGTCCCCCATCCCTAGCCAACCACCTGCGGGATACAGCACTGGCCACAAGAGACTTCATCTCCACCTGCAGGCAAGGGTGGCTGTGCCCCTGTGGCTCCAGGTGAGACCAAGAAGGTCCAGAAGGCAGGAAGCTGAGCCCAGCTGGGGTGTAGAAGGAAACCACCTTTCCCAGGGAGGCTCTTCCATGGGGCTACATACCCACCACCCAGGGAAGTCTGGCCCAGACCAGCACCTGGCACTCAACCGGTGGACCTAACAATGGTCAGCGTACAGGCTGCTCAGGGGCTAACCTGGGGCCCATTGCTTGAGCCTGAGGAGTGGGGCAGAGAGGTGGGGGGTGGCCTGGGAGGAGGGTACACTTGGGTAGCTGTACACTGATTTAAGGACTCTGGTCTCTGGTGCTGAGGACTTGGCACTTCACAATCCTGCCATTTTAGGATGTGGCTTTGTTTACCTGCAAGAGACCACAAGAAAAAAAAAAAAGACTGCAAGAGACTGCAAGACCCCCCACAGCTAAACCGCATGTTGTTGTTCTCATAGTCAAAGTCTATCTCAGCTTCCAGAAAGGCCTGTCACCTAAGAACAGAAGGTAGACCCAGGAGGGTGCTGACTGCTCACAGATCTGAGCCCAGATATCTGCCTGGCCTCCTACTCCAAGCCCCACCCACTGGAAGCTCCTTACAGCAAAAGCAGTACAGCAGCTCCATGACCCGGAAGCAGTTGTCCAGCAAGGCTTTGGGCCGCACCAGCTTCAAGCTCAGGCCTGGGGTACTCAGAAGAGATAACAAGGCTTCCACTCGAGGGCTGATCTCCACATCCTGGGAGGAAAGAAGCAGGGCCAGTGAAGAGAGGGACCCCATGCCGTTTGAGAACCATGGGGCTATCTAACCTGAAGTGCCCAACTCACAAGAGAGCAAGACCTCACTAAGCACAACACAGACACTTTTGCTTCTCCATCATTGAAAAATAACCACAGAGCACAGGCTAGGACAGGACCAGGAAGTTGGGGCCTCCCTGTTCTAGTCCATGAAGACCCCCTGACCTGAGAAAAACACCACCCAAGGAATAAGAAAAGACCCTAAAGAGGGACTCGAGCATAAGTCACACAAGCAGGGCTTGCTGTCGGGCTTGTGGTGGCTTCTCACAAAGTTTAACAAAAGAATGTGTAGGGAGCATCGTGAGGCCCAGACATCCATGAATAGGGACTCGGTACTATTGTAGAGGCATCATGGGAAGGGTGGGGGCCGAGCTGAGGGATGAGCGTCTGGGCTGAATTGTGTGCGCTTGGTCCCTAAGTCCTGCCCTCGGTACATGTGGATGTCGCCCTATTTGGAAAATGGGAAGATGTAACCATGGTTCTCAGAGTGACATCATCTTGGATTTGAGAGACACTAAATTCAGTGACTGGTATTCTCTTCTTTCTTCAGTGCTGGGAAAAGAACACCAGGCCTAAGGCATGCTAAATAAGCACTCTCCACCCCCAGGTCTCATTTCCTTGCAGAGAAAGGTCACTGAGACATACAGATACAGGGCAAGGGCCATGTGAAGATTGAAACAGAGGAGCACCCAGCACCCCAAAAAGGCTGAAAGAAGCAAAAAATCCTCCCCTGCAGCCTTTGAGGGGAGCATGGCCCCTTGACTCCCAACTTCCTCTCTGGCTTCCAGAAACGTGGGGAATAAACTTCTTTCTGTTTTAAGACGTTGTGTTGAGCTAATCTGTTACAGCAGACCTAGAAAGTGACACCCAAAGCGGGGCGTGGTGGCACATGGGAGGCTGAGGTAGGAGGCTTGCCATTTGTTCCAGGCCAGCCAGGGAGACACAGTGAGTTCAGGGTCAGCCTGGACTAGTGAAATCCTGCCTGGGGGTGGGGGGGAGAAAGAGAAGGAAGGAGGGAGGGAGGGAGGCTACACCCAAAGGTGAAATGAGGATAACAGAAAGGAAAGGAGGCCCAGCCCACAACCCACTCCCTCCAGTGAGAACTGGGCTGGTGACCAGTCAGAACAGCCAGAGCCACTGTACTGTCAGAAGCACTCATCATTGGGACAGCAGACAGGACATGTTCTCCTCAAGCTTCTCCCAGAAACAGTCTGAAGCTGGAAGTGGCTGCATACATCTGTAACCCAACACTCAGGAGGCCGACTGCACATCTGCACATTTGAAGCCAGCCTTGGCCACATAGTGGTACCCTGACTAAAAATCAAACAAACAGCCGCACCGTGGTAGCGCATGTCTTTAATCCCAGCACTGGGGAGGCAGAGGTAGAAGGATTGCTGTGAGTTCGAGGTCACCCTGAGACTATATAATGAATTCCAGATCAGCCTGGGCTAGATTGAGACCCTACCTTGAAAACAAAAAAATAAATAAATAAAAAACACTCAACTAAAATCCACAAAAAAAGCACCAGAAATAAACATCTAGAAGATTCTCAATGGTTTAACATAGAGTCACCACATAACTCACTCTTCGTTACAATAAACTTTGTTGCAGACTAGACAAGCACTCTACCAGTGAGCTACATCCCCAGCCCAATGGAAGAACTAGTTTGGTCTGGTTTGTTTGTTCAGAGAACAGTGTCCTTCCTCTACCACTCAGCTATCGGTTTCTTTGAGATGGAGTCTCTGGTCTTCATGAGCCCTAGGGATGCCCCAATCTGTAATACAGACTGTACTACAGGACTGAGGAATCGGTCATGTATGACCACACCCACCTGTTTAAGTAAATGGGGATTCGAACTCAGGTGGTCTCAGGCCCTCCAGCTTATAGCAAACGCGTTTACCTGCTGAGCTAGCTCATCTGGCTGCAGAGCTGGGAGTGTAGCTCAGAGATAGATAAAGGAGCCTGCGCCTAACTGTCCACAGGCCCAGGGTTCAATTCCCAGCACTGGGGTGGCAGTAAGGGAGAAAACTGCAAGACTTGAGTCAAAAGAGGCCCAGTCCAGGCGGAAAGGGCCAAGGCCCTCCTATCCTCCTCCCCAAGCTCCAGTTCCCAAGAGCCTTGCAGAGCCGCTCTGCAAGGAAAGTGCCTCTTCCTCAGCCAGATCATCATGCCTGGGGCATCCATTTTGGCCATGAGTACAAAAGTGACAATTCCTGAGAGCTTTTTGGCAGAAAGTGAGAAAGCCAACCCAGGAGTATTTCTAGACAGCTGCAAAAACAGTTGCTGGTCCCTGAGCCCGTCCATCACTGAGCTCACAGTTGGTGTCACAGGAAGCCAGGCAGCTGGCTGGGCCGACAGCAGGTGTGCACAGAGGCCTGAGGAGGCTTGGTGGAGGAGTAGCCCTGCGTGGACACGTGATCATCCTGCTAGAACTCAGGGGTTTCTTTTTTGTTGGTTTAGTTTGGTGTGTGTGTGTACACGTTCATAGTGTTGAAGTCTGAGGGCACATGTGTGGGGGTGCACATGGACGTGGAGGCCAAGGATGACCCTAAAGTGCCGTATCTCAGGAATACTGCCCACTTTTAAAAAATATTATATTTATTGCCGGGTGTGGTGGCGCACGCCTTTAATCCCAGCACTCGGGAGGCAGAGGTAGGAGGATCTCTGTGAGTTCAAGGCCACCCTGAGACTACAGAGTGAATTCCAGGTCAGCCTGGGCTAGAGTGAGACCCTACCTCGAAAAAAAAGGAAAGAAAAAGAAAAAGACACAGAGCAATAGAGGGGGCACCTGGCCTCCACACACATATGCACGAGACCCCCATACTACACGTACCCAAGCTAAATAAGAAACCAGGGTCCCAGCACCTCCTGCTCCGCAGCCCAGCCACCCCACCGCTAGCACTCCTCCCTGCGCCTCCTTCTTCCGATGGCTCCGGTTCTTGCACCCATCCTCCATTCCGCCCGTGTCCTCAGAACATGCCAGAACTGTACCCAGGGCTGCAGCCGTCAGAGGCACACTCGCTCACACCAGCTCACCACGAGGCTCTGCTGCACGTCCTCCAGCAGCGTGTGCACCTCCTGCAGGTACTTCCAGGACGGGTGGCCCTCCAGGAGCACGTCCAGCACCGACTCGGTGGCGCTGAGACTCACCAGCACCCACAGGTGGCGCAGCTCGCGCTCGCTCACCCGCGCCCTCTGCTGCGGGGACAAGAGGAACGCTGGCACCCTCGGGCCTCCGCCCGAGCAGTGACCGCCTCCCACCCTGGGACTCGCCCCTGAGTCAAGAGTGGCCCCGGGGCAGCGTGGGCAGGGGAGCTCCTCACCAGCCTGGTGATGTTGGCAACTCTGAGCACCCCCTCGAAAGGCACGCTGATCCTGTAGTTGACAGGGAAGTAGTGTTTCTAGGAGGAACGGGAGCAAAGCATGAGGCCAGAGGCAGGAACAGCGGAGGCAATGCACCCGCTCCCCAGGGGAACCTGGCAGAGGAACCAGCCAGCCATGTGGCAAGTCCTCCGCTGAGAAGACAGCCCTGGCCAGCTGGACTGAGGACGTCAGAAGTTTCCTGCCCAGGGCATGGGCCCAGGACTGGCAGGAAGACATGTTACTTTGGGGGTGAGGGAGATGTTTTCAAGTTTACCAGCTAACAGCTGCAAACTGTGAGCCCACTAAGCACCAAGGTGGCGCTTCGAATGGGTGCCCTTCAGAGCAAGGGACTTTTTCTCAATAAAGGTGATCTTTTTTTTTGGTGTGTGTCTGTGTGTGTTTGAAATGTGGTCACAACCCAGGGTAGAAGTCAGAGGGCAACTCCGGGTGCAAGTCCTTGTCTTCCACCTGTTTCAGGTGGATTCTCCCGTTGGTCACCATTGCTAGCTGACCCGCAAGCTTCTGTCACATTCTTCTGTCTCCGCGTCCCATCTCACCATAGGGACACTGGGATTACAGACACCCACTATGAGGTCCAGCTTCACCTGGGTTCTGGTGATCCATACTCAGGCACTCAGGCCTGTGTGCCAAGCCCTTTATCCACTGAGTCATCTCCCCAGCTCACAAAAAGATACTCTTGCCGGGCGTGGAGGTGCACGCCTTTAGTGCCAGCACTTGGGAGGCAGAGGAAGGAGGATCACTGTGAGTTTAAGGCCAGCCTGAGACTACATAGTGAATTCCAGATCAGCCTGGGCTAGAGCGAGACCCTACCTTTAAAAAAATAAACAAAAAGATATTCTTGCCGGGCGTGGTGGCGCAGGCCTTTAATCCCAGCACTCTAGAGGCAGAGGTAGGAGGATCGCCATGAGTTCAAGGCCACCCTGAGACTATACATAGTGAATTCCAGGTCAGCCTGGGCTAGAGTGAGACCCTACCTCGAAAAAAAAAAGAAAAAGAAAAAGATATTCTTTGGGGTTTTTTCTTAGGGGGGGGTAGAGGGGTTTCAAGATAGGGTCTCGCTCTAGTTCAGGATGACCTGGAATTCACTATGTAGTCTCAGGGTGGCCTCGAACTTACAGCAATTCTCCTACCTCTGCCTCCCAAGTACTGGGACTAAAGGCTTGTGTTACCATGCCCAGCTAAAGTATTGGGTTTTTTTTTTTAGCATGATAGTGTATGCCTATAAACTCAACCTTGGGAGGCTGAAGCAGGAGGATCTCAAGTGTAAAGCCTTCCTGGGCTACATAATGGTACTGGGTCAAGGACTAGGGTGCAGTTCAGTTGATAGGCTTCCTGTCTAACAGGCACAGGCCTTGAGTTCAATCTCCAGCAACTGGGTGTGGTGTAATCCTAGTTTAGGAGGGAGAGGTTCAAAGTCATTCTTTCCTGTCTCATAAATTGGGAAAAAAAAGGCAAAACCAAGCCAAACATGGACAGAATGTCCATGTGGACATTTCTGTTTGCCAAAATGAACCAAATATTCCGATTCCCCCGAAGAGGATGAGAGACATGTAGAGATGTAGACATGTAGAGATGGCATAATGGTCAGACCAGGAAGGAGAGGCTGGGTCAAGCATGGTAGTGTACTCCTTTAGTCCCAGCACTCGGGAGACAAGGGTAAGGGGATCACTGCGAGTTCAAGGCCAACCTGGGACTACAGAGTGAGTCCCAGGTCAGCCTGGGCTAGAGTGAGAGCCTACCTTGAGGGAAAACAAATAGGTGAGGCCTTGGGAGATGGTGGACGTGGGTTAGCATAGAGCAGACACAATGATTATGTAGTGAATAAAACAAAGATGGAGAGGGAGAGGGGAGCCATGGTAACATCGAGCTGATATTGCAGGGTGAGGGAGATGAGTGTCCGTAGCCCTGTTCCAACAGAGCCATGGGGCGTGAGGACAAGGTACAGCTGGTGCCCATGTGCTTACCATGTACTGAAGCCGGTTCTTGTACTGCAGCTTGGCCCGCAGGTAGCCCGTAACATCACACTCCTTATCCTGGGTCACAGGCCACATCTCCAAACTCTCGTTCCCCAAGGCCATGCCAAGGACAATCCCAAGACCTGTGGACCGCACCAACAAGAGCCCATGAGCAGCAGGCACTGCACCCCCACTGCCCCTGGTGTACATAGCTGGGTGCAACCATCATCCGTGTTCAAGGGTGATAAGTACTCATAGCAAAGGCAACAGCAGGTGCACAAAGCCCTAAGGGCGGCCTTGCCACCGAGAATCCCAGGGCTCTAAGCTCCAAAAGACCAAGGCCATCCAACGCTTGAGTGCCCAGAGAGGCTGGTCTCCGGTCTCTCTCAGCTCCTGCCCCATGGGACCAGCACAACTTGCCTTCCAGGCCAACCTCATTCCTTCCTCTAGGGGTGACGTGTTTTCAAAATATGTAGCTGGATTTTCCATCCAAGGATTCTCATATGAATACTAGTTATAACTCTCAAAATGACTTGTGGCACGTGCCTTTAGTCCCAGAACTTGGGAGGCTGAGGCAGGAAGATGGCCATGAGTTTGAGGCCATCCTGAATTCCAGGTCAGCCTGAGCTAGAGTGAGACCCTACCTCAAAAAATAAATAAATAAACCTCTTGGACCCTTGGGCTATACCTCCTCTCGCCTCCCTCATGGTGGGAGCGCTCTGTACTGTCTCCTCTTTCCTTCTCCTAATCTAATAAAGACTCCCTAACCCTCAAAAAAAAAATACAGGCCGGGTGTGGTGGCACACACCTTTAATCCCAGCACTTGGGAGGCAGAGGTAGGAGGATCGCTGTGAATTCAAGGCCACCCTGAGACTACATAGTGAATTCCAGGTCAGCCTGGACTAGAGTGAGACCCTACCTCGAAACCCCCCCCAAAAAAAATAAATAAATAAAATAAAATAAAAATACAAATACAAATACAAATACAGGTCTTTAAATCCCAGTGCTCAAGAGGCAGAGGTAGGAGGATCAAAGTGAGAGTGAGGCCCTACCTCGAAAAAACAACAGAAACAAAAAAGTCCTCTTTGATGACACAGACGCTTTCTCCCTCTTCTATCTGACCTTGGAATTCTTCTCAGTGACATGTACCAGCTGGGCTCTAGGGACTGTCTACATTTGTGGCTCTGGGATTCTACACAAATCAGTCACACTGGCTGTACCTGAACAACTGTAGCAGTCTGTACCACTAGGTGTCACTGCAGTCTAAAAAATAGCCTCTATGATTCTGCATAATTGAACAGAAAAAAAAAGAATTTACAACATAAATAAGAATGGGGTCAAGTGGATGAGAGAAGAAAGAACAAGACATAAAAGGGAAAGATGTATCCAAAAGATCAATCTCACTAATACAAGAAAGAAACTGAAGCCGGGCGTGGTGGCACACGCCTTTAGTCCCAGCACTTGGGAGGCAGAGGTAGGAGGATCACCATGAGTTCAAGGCCACTCTGAGACTACACAGTGAATTCCAGGTCAGCCTGGGCTAGAGGGAGACCCTACCTTGAAAAAGAAGAAAGAAGAAAAAAAGAAGAAAGAAAGAAAGAAAGAAAGAAAGAAAGAAAGAAAGAAAGAAAGAAAGAAAGAAAGAAAGAAAGAAAGAAAGAAAGAAACTGACACTAAACAGATTAGATGTGGAGCTGGAAAGACGGCTCAGTGGTTAAGGTCTTTGCTTGCAAAGCCTGCCAGCCAGCCCAGGTTCAGTGTTCAAGCCACCCACGTAAGCAAGATGCAAAAGGTGGTGTAAGTGTCTAGTGTTCGTTTGCGGTGGCAAAAGGGCCTGGTGCCCATACAAACACACACATTTGCAAATGCATGAAATAATTTTTTTTTAGTTAGATGCAAGCCAGACATGGTGGTTCATGCCTATAATCCCAGCACTCAAGAGGCTAAGGAGGGTTGTCTTGAATTCAACGTGGGCTAGTTAGAATAAGATTGCCTCCAAGGCAGCAACAGAGGCCTAGGAAGATGGCTCAGGAGTTAAAAGTGCTTGCTTGCAAAACCTTCTGGCCCAGGGTTCAAATCTCCAGCCACCCACTTAAGCAGGACACAAAATGTAGTAGAAGCTTCTGGTGTTTGTTTGCAGCTGCCCTCGCACACGCACGCACAAGCATGCACACGCACACACGCACGTGTGTAAACACATATACATGCACAAATGCATTAATAAATTTAAAACAACAACAAAACCAATGAGATGCTCTCTAGGGCCAAGGTAACTAACAAAAAACAAACAAGAGCCGGAGCGATGTGCAGTGGTTAAGGGTACTTGCTTACCAAGCCTGATGGCCTGGGTTTGATTTCCTAATCACATAAAGCCAAATGCAAAAGTGGCCGGGCATGGTGGCGCACG